>JAJGOT010000164.1:1505000-1516903 GCA_022457155.1 Cladopsammia gracilis | reverse complement strand
AGGTTACACACGCGTCCCTCACCCCACCCCTCTCTACCCTATTGCCTGGATGCTAAGGCCATAAACATTTACTGTCAGGAGCTTATTTTACTGTACATTCCTGTACATGTAAGCTTAGGTCTTTTGTGGTCTCTAAACAGCTCTTCATGCACAGGGCAACAGCGGAAAAAGATATCGAATATCAACAACTTACGAATTGGCGAAAGAAAGGGCAAATTCCAATAATTGTGTAATAAGTCGCATGAAATGTGATACGTTAAAGGTTGTGTCACATTGAAAACTCTGGCTCTTTGAGGACACTGTCCCAAGTTCTCTTGCAAATATGCAACAACAAGCATATTTACTCTTATGTTTTGGAGTTCTCATACTCCTCGTATTTCCATCTCAAGTACACTGTAGTAATTCTGGAGACTACAAAGTACTAATTTGGAACAGTGGGTCGGCTCAAATCGGAGAAATAACATCATTCAGCGCTCAAGTTGTCTTGAAACCCGAGGCAAAGACGAGGCATAAAGCAAACGAAAATGTCATCTTCGAGTTTTCCTGGAAAGTTCCCTCGCAGCCTTGGATAAAACACCAAAAGACTACGCATAGATGGGATAGCTTTAAATGGCGGTGGACAGTAGCCGGAGACAAGACGGTTTCTGTTTATGTGCGAATTCTCGATGACAATGGACGTGATAGCTACAGTTCATATCATGCTACTAACAGAACAAAATTCACAGTTAAAGAAACGGACGGTAAGTTTTAAACATTTATTCATCAACACTTTGGTGTCAAAGCTTCAAATCTAAAACATTTCTTAATTTCGATTTGAAAAATAAACCCTGACCATTTCCCGAAATAGAAACTGAAAGGAAAAGTCCAACGTATTTAAGCTTAAAGGTGATGTTACACGAACCGATTTTTAACGCCGATTTTTAACGCAACATTGTTCCGTTAAAAATCGATATCGTGTAACATGGTGTACAGGTCGATTTTTAATGCAACATTTCGTTGCGCCAACATGTTGCAGGTTTTTGAAAGCGATTCAAAAACCTGCAACATTGTTGCACGAATTTTGTTGGAGTTGGCGCGTGTAACACCCCCGCTGCTGACTTTTAACGCAACATCGTCCCAGAATGCACCACGGACAAACAAAAAGTGTCACGTCGAAATCACGTAAACAGACAAAATGGCGGAGCTTGTTGAAGATGAAGCCGAATTTGTACCTGAAGTTCGTTTAGACAGGGCTCGAAATTGCGACCAATACGGTCGCATTTGCGACTTAACTTTTGTGTTTGCGACTAAAACTTCCAGAGGAGTCGCAAATTTGCGAGTAGTTTTCGCCATGGCCAATAACGAAATAAAAAGCCTAGCAGTCGCTACTTTGCCATTATTTTTGCCGAAATAAATAAAGTACTGAAAAAATATATTGTTGTGTGCCTTGATTATCATAGACATTTGAAGATATTGTACGTATTTTACCCACAATGTTACGACGCAACGCTATTCCCTCGATCGCGGCCGCCATTGCAGCGGTTTCTTATTCATATGTATTGCAGGCTCATATGTTTGTTTGTTAAACCACTGGATTAGAGCTGTCATCGCGGCCGATCGCGGCCAGGTAGAATCGGCCAAAGTGTCATCAATTTCGCAAAGGTGACAGACGTTTAAGTGGATATGTTCCAAGATTGTATCCTTTCTGGAAGCTAATTTCACCAAAAAATATAATTTTGAGTTGTACACTAGTTTAAAGATCGAGAAAAATGTCTTGATCGTTACGATTGTGGCGGCCAAGTTTATAGTATTGCATGTTTCGTTCTGTGCATGTACAGTCATCATTAGAGATAACGTGAAAGCTGTTGAAGTAATGAAATCAGTCTTGTTAATCATTTGTTAGTCAAAGTTATTTTTTAAGTAATTGTTGCTACTTAATTTTGCGACTAAAATTTGTGAACTTGCGACTTGATTTTCGTATCTAGTCGCAAAATGGCGACTGAACTTTTTTTTTAATTTCGAGCCCTGTTAGATGATGCCGAAAGGCGAAAACTTATGAAATTCTACGAGGAAAAACCTGTCTTATGGGATACGTCCCTAAAGTTAACCAAGAAGGAGGCCAGAGACCAAAAAGAGGCAGCCCCATAGTTTGTTCCTGATTCCTTCCTTCCCAAACTGTCCACTAACTAATTTCAGCCGGTCCGCCATTTTGTTTGTTTACGTGATGTCAACATGACTTATTTCGATTTGTCGAGCAGGAGCCTGGGCTCAAACGTTGCGGACAATGTTAAAAATCGTCTCATGTAACATACCGTTGCCGACTGTTGCCGCAACAAAGTTGCGTTAAAAGTTGTCTCGTGTAACATGGATTAAAAATCGGCGTTAAAAATCGGCTCGTGTAACATCACCTTAACTCACAAGTTTTCACGTTTTGCCTTTATTCAGAACGTTAGAAGCTTAAACCACGTAATTTATTATTACTGTTATGACTTACTGCCTCTTTCAACTGAGTAACATGGAACTCTGGGCCAAGTTGTTGAAAGCCTGATTAGCACTAATCCTGGATTAACTGTCAACAGAACATTATGAGTTGTCATAGTAATGAGGGGGACATTGGGGATTTGCAGTGTTGCGGTGTTGCGGTGTTGCTCATTTTTTAATGTGGTGTTGTGGTGAATAAAATCCCGGCTTGCGGTGTTGTGGTGGTCTCAAACCCTACGGTGTTCGATGTTTGCACTTTAAAGTCTGCAGTGTTCGGTGAAACGAAATTATCTGCGGTGCTGCCGTTTCCTGTTTGGTCCTTGTCAGATCTAAAGTTGGCCTCTATATGTTATTTATTCCATACTTACTTATGAAAATCACGTACCATTATGTTTAATTTTTAACAAAATGCAGTCCAATACTGTCTAGTTAATCTTCAATACGCTGCCGGTCGCCAATTCTAAGCCTTTATCATTTATAAGTAACTTGACAAAAATATGTATTGCGACTTTTCTTGCGGTGTTCAGTGCCCCCAAATGTCCCCCCAAGTAATTAAACCTGGATTAGCGCTAATTGTCCTTCGAACAACTCGGCCCTGAAGTCCAAAGCTAAGGTTTACGTTTTACAAACATGTACATTGCCGTTGATCATAATTATGGTGACAAACATTGGAACCCAGAAAACAGAAACTGACAAAAGATCAAAATCCACCAATCACAATCCACAAACATGACCTTTTGACCATTCTGTTTAAATCATCATTGTTTCCTGAGATGTCCGCTATCAATAATGATTGTGGCAGTGAAAACTGAAACTATCAACCAAACTGCATTAATTTGCGAATTTAACACAGTCAAAAATTCCTGAAAGAGCCAATCAGAGCGAGCTCATCATTTGAAAACAAGAACAAACGACCGCAAAGCCAAATGGGTGATAGTGGGCCTTTGAGGTTTGAACTTCAGAGTTTGTGTTATTGAAAAGCACAGTAACATCCAATCAGACAGAGGTAGCATTTCATGTTGTGTTGAGAATAGACCTTGTGCATGTTACGTCTGTTTGGCAGTGGAATTCAACGGTCCACAGACGAAACTACACTGCAGTAGTAGTAAAACATCCTCAGCAGATTTTAATGTCCAAACTAAGACCGTAAAAAAACTATGGTAAAAACTTGACAATAATTCTCCACCAAAAAACTTTCACAACACAACCACGAATCCGCTGGCGCGATGCTTGCTCCATCTTTATTACGTCACACGAGTTTGAAATTGAAATAGAAATGTAACCAATGTGCGCACTTGTGCGTAATGGTAACGCACATGCAATCCGTCACGCAAATAAAGTTCAATTAAGTTCTGTTCTTCTTAACATTTTCCCCCTCCCCACACTGGGAGGTTTAAGACCAGTGTGTCCTCAAGAAAACAACAATTACACTTTCTCGACATGTAGTGGCACTAATTTGTGAACTGGTCTAACTGCTGTCCTGGTTCCACATTGAACCTTGGCTACCCTGGTTCGTCCGTCCTTTCCAGGGTACGTCTCCACGATTCACCCTAAGGGCCAATGTCCTCTTGGGAGATTAGAATCAAGTGCGAGTACAACATCTCCTACCTTCCTTCTTGTGCAACAAACTGGGATTCCATAGGGGCAGCGTTCTTTCCAAAAACAACACGGCTAAACTTGTACACATCTGGCTGTCGTTCGCAGTCAAGGTCTCTCCACAGCAGTCGGAAGTAGGGATGATCTTCTTCTTTGATTTCAATTTGAAGGTACATCTCTTTGATGTCACAGACGATCCCAACTGGGTTTCGGCGGAAATGGACAAGGACGTTAAAGAGATCTTGCTGTAATTTCGGTCCATCAAGGATCATGTCATTAAGAGAAGTTCCCTTACATTTGGCGGAGCAGTCAAACATGATCCTCACTTTGGTGGTTGTTTGTCCATCCTTATATACGACAGGAAAATGAGGTAAATACCATGCGCTGACAGGTGTCTGCTCGTCTGGAGGCACTTTGCGCAGATATCCTTTTTCAACATAGGCTTCGATCGTTGCTTGATACTCCTTGGCGACTCGGTCATTCTTCTTTAAATTCTTTTCGGTGCTCTGAAGGCGGGACAAAGCCATCGGTTTGGTGTCGGGCAGGTCGAGCTTATCCTCTTTCCAAGGGACACCCTCTTGGTACCTTCCATTTTCGTATTTTAGAGATTCTTGTACCTTGATCAAAGCAATCTTCTCTTCGGTAAGCACAAGTTTGTCGATGCTCTCCGTGCCTGAGTTTTCAATTCCCCATAATCTTTTAAGGCTTTGATCAATGTCACAACACGAGTCTCTTCGGCGATCATACGAAACGGGTTCTCTTGTAAGTAAGGCTCGAATAGCGTGAGATCTGTTCACGGGATTTCGTTTTTGTCGGGAGAACCAATGCAGGTCCATCTGAGTGGTCCCAGGCGCGCGATAGGTCCACCATTTTGTCCGCGGAGCTCGACATGTGAATAGTGTAGATCGGCGTTGTCTGTGCCAATCAAAAGATCGACAAGTCCATTGTTTGCTGGGTTGGCAAAGTCGTACTGTAGCAGGTGAGGCCACTTACTCTTACATTCTCTCCAATTTACCACTCGGTAACCACCAGTGACTTTTCGCGGGCATGTTTTGACACTGATTTCTTTTGTAAACTGCCCATCGACACTTTCGAGCTCTATATCCTCAATGGCATTGACTGAAACGTTTCCACTGTATCATTGAGCACATGAACTTGAACTTTCTGAAGAGGCTCTTGTAGTCCCAGGACATGGGCAATTTCTTCGTTTAGAAACGTTTCATTTGAGGCGTCGTCTAAGATGGCGTTGACCTTTACTTTTCTCCCATTAGCTTTTATCCACAGAGGGACAGTTCGTAACAAATAAGGTTCAATCGGAATCTCGGTATTGCAGGTCATGGTCACCGCCGGCGGGGGTGGAACCCCCTCCTGTGGGGGAAATAGACCTCTTCTATCTTCGGGGGTGGTCGATGCAGCCATTATTTCGGAACCATGTAGAAGGCGGTGATGTATTCGCGCGCAGCCATCTATTCTATTCTATTTTGATCTTCTACAATCTTTTCCTCAGTGGTCGGAGGCCAGACAACGAAAACAAAGCTTCTTCTCTTTAGCGAACTGCCAACGGTCATCAACGCACTTGTTATGGAACTGCTTGCAAAACCACACACCATGGTCATTTTTCTGACATAGAGAACAGGGTGGCCTCTCATTTCTTGTTTCATCCCCCCCCCCCCCCCCCCAGGAAATTACGTCCTTTACCTGAATCCGGGTACTTTGAAAATCTTGCTGTTGTAGCATTTGCAGCTGTCTTCGATTCAAATCCATTTGCCCTGTCTGCTGCTTCTACTCGGAATCTGGCTTCTTCTTTCAACCAATCTTGGAATGTCGTAACGGATTTCTCTTTGGCGTGTTCGCCCGTCCAACGGCTGTAGTTTTCAAGCTGACGTTCAGGCAGCTTTTTCACAAGCAAGCTGTGTAGGGTTCCATCTTCCAACTCTCCATCGCGGCCCTCTGCTTGCAATTTAACCACGGTTATTCCGACAAGGTCCGCAAACTTCTCGAGTGCTCGGACATCATTGATTCGGATTGTAGGTAGCTTTACCAGCTGATCCATATACGCTCTTAAAAGCCATCGCATACCACCAAACTTCGTCTGAAGAATTTTCTTTGCTTCAACATACTCAAGGGGTGAAACACCCAGTCCTCTGATGGCCTCTAAAGCATTGCTAGTCAGGCTCTGTCGCAGTCTTAACATCTTGAGATTTGCAGGCTCGGTCGACGCGTCAACTAAACTTTCAAACAGCGCCTAAAAGTCTTCAAACATGCGTTTGCCACCATCGAACGTTGGGACTTCTAACGGCTTCAAGAAACGGTTTCGGTTGTTGGGAATGAAGCCATTCTCGCCTCCCTGATTCTGCCTAACCGGTTGCTGCTCGCTGTTGTTTGTAGCATTTCCAGTGAATGACGTGTATGCAGTGGTGGCCGTGCAGTTTTTTATCACATTTTGTCCTTCTTCAATGGCTGTTTATACTTCGTTTTCGATTGTTTCTGTTTCGTGGAATACTTCGTTCTTGCTTGCCGTGTCTCCCACTTTGATGTAAAAGGCGGAAAGTTCTTCCAAAACGTCCAACGTGTTTTCGAGCGCTGTCCACAGCTGTTCAATTGCACTTTCGATCATTCGTGTCGTAGCTTTGTGAGTTTTATTTTCGCGGTTCTTTTTCAGCTCTTTATCCTGATTATCGCGGAGTCCATTTTCCTCTGTTTCTCGGCTTCGGTTTGTTCGGTTTGTTTGTTTTCTTGGACACCATTGGTCGCTTCGTTGTCAGCAGACGTCATCACCAAAACGATCAAAACCTCAAATTTGAATGAGAATACCTTTATCTCCCTTTGTGGTCGCCAGAAAATGTTCGGCAGCGGAATTCAACGGTCCACAGACGAAACTACACGGCAGTAGTAAAACATCCTCAGCAGATTTTAATGTCCAAACTAAGACCGTAAAAAAACTACGGTAAAAACTTGACAACAATTCTCCACCAAAAAACTTTCACAACACAACCACGAATCCGCTCGCGCGATGCTTGCACCATCTTAATTACGTCACACGAGTTTGAAATTGAAATAGATATGTGCGCGTTCATGCGTAATGGTAACGCACGTACAATCCGTCATGCAAATAAAGTTCAATTAAGTTCTGTTCTTCTTAACGATGTCGTCAGCCCATAAATTCACCACCAAGCCTCATTTGTACGAAATTCCTTGTAAAACTTTCACACTCAGATTTATGTTGTTAATGAGGGGGAACTCTATTCAGTTCTGCTCCTTTGAGAAAACATTGATGAAATTGTCACAGGTTCACGCTTCTATAAAGTGAGGCTTGGCATGGGGCTGAAATTAGCTAGTCTGATGGAAACATGCACAAGGGCTACTAAGGTTGCATTCGATTGACCCTAATTGTGGAATAAGAATAATTATATTCCGGATTATTCCACAATAGCCATTCTGTTCGTAGGTCATTAAAATGATTATTCCATTTCTGGAATAATACCCATGATATAACACGCAGCAGTTGATTCCCAGACTTGTTTCCTTTTGTATTTGATTTTTTGAACAAGGAAATGAGGAGTTCTCTTCTTGACTCCAGGAGCATCCTTTTTTGAGTTACTCATTTTCTTCGCACATGGTCGCTGGCGGTAGCCATTTTGTTTGTTGTTTTGAAAAAGGCCGCGAGGCGAGGACGAAGTGACATCATTTTTCTGGAATCGGAATAAGTGACTCAATCCTCTGTAGGAAAAAAGATTGCGAATGGTACATTTACCCATAATTCTTAGCGCACAAAAACCTTAACGTTCATAAAAATGTAAAGAAAAGTTATAAATCTTCAAACCTAGTCTACACATTGTCCGTATAGTACTGGAACAAATATTGTAAAAAAATGGCTTTCTTTGTTCCTTATATGTGCTGTGTTAGGTCCGCAAGGTATTGTGGTAAAATGAACAGCGGCCTTCTTTTTTCCTACGGTGGATTGAACGGGCATTCTGGGTTATTACGTTTATTCTTATTCTGGAATAAGGTCAATCGAACGCACCCTTTTTGGACATTCAGATACAACAAACGCATGCAACATGTTGGATGGTTTTTATATGTTGGGAAAATCCCAGATAATCAGGTATTTCACTGTTTCCTGGCCATCCCAGTTATTCCAGACTTATGAAAACATGAAAAGCTAGATACCGTATTTTCTCAATTAAACGCCCCCGGCCTTTATTTCAAACTTGGCCTGGTGGACCCGGCGTTTCTTTGAATCAGCAGTTTTTTCTCGCCCGCCATTTTTTAAGAAAGGGTTCTTATTCGTTTTTCTTGGCAGCCGTGTACCTTGCCCTTATATCTTAAGTTTATTATACCACAGATAAACATTTAAGGGGCTTACTTGCAACTTCCTCTATATATACCCGGCGTTTATTCGGGGCCCGGCGTTTAATCGAGAAAATACGGTATACCCAATTTAGAATAGAATTCAATAAATCATGAAAAGGGAGTGTTCCTTTATCTCTTTGTTTTCGAGAAATAACGTTGCAAAAAAAAAAACAGCAATGAACCAACATACAGTGAAACACAATTTACAGTTTTGTTCCATCTGGTGCTTCACAATTTTCACTAGCCTAAATGGTTAGTGAAAGCAAACATCCACTAGCCAAGTTTACTAGACTTTGGCTGGTTAGCCACCATTAGTCTCGAGCCCTGGGAATCCAAACACTTCAAAGTCATTAACTTGGTTGCACCTGTTTTTTTTTTCAATGTACTTTTCGATGTTTGGAAATGTTGATGAAACACTCCTCATCTTTGATATATTACTTCCCAGAGTTTTAATTCTGTTGTTGTATTACTGATAATGTTCATTTGAATGATTTTTTTTATTTATAATACCACAGATACATGTAAGATCATTGCAATCTTAGATGCAAACCAAAGTTCCACACCAAAAGGAAATCTGAGCTTTTATGCAGGGACAGTAACCTTGGAGGTCACTATCCTCAACTTTAAACCCCAAGATCTCAGCAACATAACATACGGCTGGAATTTGGGTGATGGAACACACTTAATAAGCTCAAGTTACCTAAAGAAATTGAACCACAACTTTACAACAGTTAAAATGTGCACAGTAGTTGTCACTCTTCATGGATGGATTCATGGCAAGTTTTGTAATGGAACTACAAGATTAACACTTAAATTTAAAGGTATGGTCTTGATTTTTTTAACAGACTTGTTGTTATGCTTTAACATTCATTATTGTTGGGGCACTTACCTTTTATCAGAACTCAGACCAGCTGGACTGGTCATTTCATAAACATAAATGCACCTTACGTCCGCCTTAAAAGAGTGTCCACTTTAAAAGGGTTGGCCATATAACTAAGTGACTGAATATCTCATTTTTGGGCATTATTACTGCTATTAAATGCAATGAAATGTGACAATTCTTCAGGTAAAGACTACAGCAGTGTTTTAAAATCTCTTCAGTGTCACATATGATGTGCTACCAGTTTTATTACACCTTGCCTAACTGATCATGTGTGAACAGTATGAAAATGATCACCCTAACTAAATCAAAATAGTTCTTGTATTTTAACCCATTGACTCCTATAAAATTGAGCAGAATTCAGCAATTTGACGTCACTTAAGCCGTTTTCTGACTGCTGTGGAGGCAAATTGCAATCAAACTGCCCAAAACGTTGTTTGCAACATGAAAACTAAGCTTTTTTTTCCTTTCTGGTTCAAATATATCAACTTTTGGTTTCAGGCATATGCACAAAGCAACTTTTGAATGAGAAAAAACTAAATAATAAGCTTGATTTTCTTTTACTTTGCTTTTACATGTACTTCCTGTTCTTCTTTGCTCTTTATCATGTTCATCCTAATCTCGTGTTGGTTGTCCTGTGGTTGATGTGCAGTAAAATTTGAGATTTTTTGGTAGACGGTCTTCCAAATGGCCGCCCCTATTGTTTTTTTCAGGGGCTCATTTCGCTGGAAATTCCTTCGAACGCGTCTCCATAATCTGTGATTACTGCTAGTATATAATTCCTTTTTTCCCTCGTTGTTGGCCTTCACTTTATTTATGTACTACAGTACATTGCAAAAGTTTCCTGGAAAACACTGAAGAAGGTGAATTTTTTAAACAACAACTGGCAAGTGGTAGCTAGGAAGACCAGATTTTCCTTCGATTTTGCCAGTTAAATCTGACAGGTTTTTCATATGCGTAGTTCTCTGGTACGTGTTTGGAAGTAATTTTGTTCACAGGGCATAACTGCTCGGTTGGTGTGGACGATGGGAATCCAGGAGCCATTCTTTTGTTCCTAAAAGATGCTCGATGCTATAATGTATTTCCTTCAGGGCCTGCATCTGCAATGTGGATAGACTTGAGTTCTGGGTTGAATGGCCGCAGGGTGGTTTCACTGGCCATAGTGGATATGATCTCATGATGGGAGTGCTTGCACTCTGGTGACCAAACATATTCTGCAATTTTTCTTAGTCAGCTTTCTCAGAGGTTGCGTGATCTGGGCATATGCCTGGCAGTGTCAAACATGAACCTAGCGTTGAACTGGCATGTCACTTTGTGTGGTGTAGTGCTACATTTGCTCATCTCATGTCTATATTCATTCTGATCTGATCTTTCTGTTTCTTCTCTGTAATTATGTTGTTTGAGACCCAGGAACAGTGTTCTTGTGGGTCAACATCTTCTTTTTTATAGGCATCTTGGAGGTCCTGTAAGTGGGTACTGAGTTTATCTCAGTAAGCCAGTGGGATAGTGTGGTAAGGGGCTGCAACAGGTGGTACAGTGTGTTTAATATGGAAGCTCACTTCCTCACCTGTTAGGAGTCTGATCCCTGAAAATATGGCTCGGTGCTTGTCTAATATTAAAATTAGCAATGCAGTGCTTCTCATCAGGTTCGACTGGGTTGTCTTGATCTTTTGTTGTCTGTTGTGGAATTCTGGCTGCTGTGATGTTAGCTGTAATGCTTGCAACAGGGACCTCTTGCTTCTGGTTACAGTCACTGTTAGACGCGGGAGCGTGATTTCCGCTTTGGTTGATGGTTAGGATGCCAAGCGCTTTGGCATCATCATCTCCTAGTAGTGCTTCTGTTTTGTGTCCCTTGACTACATACATGTAGATACTGGTGTCATGCTTTGCGCCATTTTCTGATTGTAGAGTGACTGCAATCTCTCCTGGGACCTGGATGAAGTTCTTGGTGCCATAGGTTCTGAAGTGAGTGTGGGAGGGGAGAATTGGACCCATTTCTGTGCAGTTCACGTGCAGTGGGATTAGAGTCTTCTTGCACCCCAAGTCAACAAATAGCTGTGCTGGTTTTCCATTGATCTGGATACTGACAATGTTGTCATGATTTGTGGTGTTCAGTCTGCCAATTTCTGCAACATCAATACGGCCCAAGGGTGATCCTTATAGTAGTAGCAGGGCTCGACGTTGCGACCTGTGGGATCGCCAGTGTGACTGGATTTGATCTGCTGGCGACTTACTTTTCACTTCTGGTCGCCAGTTTGGCCACTAAAAGATATTTTCATTAAGAATTTTTTTACTTTCTTAGTCTAACAGAAGAATATACATTGTACTTTTTCATTTTCACGTATGAAGCGATCAAAAGTATTTTTCTGATTGTAAGTTGAAAGCCGATCGACACAGACTCTCTTTTGGACTCATCACGCAATCTTTCCTAAAGCTATATTTGTTTGTAAAATTAGATTTTTGCAAAAAATAAAAACACACACACATTTTACTGTTTGAAAGTGTATATCATAGATTTTTGGATTCAAGAATAATCACATATTATAATTTATTAACCAGCGTCGAAACACATTTTTTTTTTATGTTTACATGTTGCAAGTTGTACATAGGCTTT
>JAJGOT010000164.1:1282500-1500000 GCA_022457155.1 Cladopsammia gracilis | reverse complement strand
TCATGATGCTATTGGCTGTACTTTCTAGAGTGAGTCCAGACAAGAAGCTGCATACAAGATCAAATGCTGCAACTGCCAGGCCACTTACATCAATGAGACTGGCAGAAATTTGAACAACATGACTGACTGAACACAAAAGGGTGCCGAAAAATGGTGCCCTCAACAATACACACTAATCAAAGAATTGACTGGAACTCTGCCGAATGCATTATCTACAGTATGGATTACTATAAATAAACAGGGTCTAAAAGGGGTTCTGTGTGATCCGGGATTTACCGGTAGCCAAAATTGAGTGCATGATTCGGGAATACAAAATAAATCCAGCCGTGATTCGGGAATACTATATCAGCTGTGACGCGGGATTTGCTTTATCTGTGGTTCGTGATTCGTGATTTCCACCGACAAAATTATGTGAAATTCAAATATTTTAGCCCATATCAATTCACACTCACAATTTTGTCGTGTTTTATAGCGACCTGTCAAAAACTTCTTAACTCTCATGCCATGTCACAACGGGCGATTTAAGACTATCACATGTGATCATGTGTCATTTTATACGTGAGTACAAAATCATTTACAGGCAATGGGTGGGAAGCTACTGTACTTGGACCTGATCGTCCTGTTTTCGACTTTCTGTTTGTTTATTGTCTATCTCTATGCTATGGCGAGTAATGAGGTCAGTTCCACAGTTAAGGCCCGTTATGGCGATTTTTTGTGCAATTTTTGTCCGCGCAAGTTGCATTTTCAAATCGCATGTGTAAATGGGTGGCGATTTCAGTGCAATTTGGGCGCGATTTGTTGCGCGATGTCGCTGAGGTGCTGATGATAGGGGTCTCGTCGGAAATTTTGAAAAACACCCTAAAAGGTACCAGAACCTTGTTTGATTGGCGTGGCTCAAAATAATTTTTACCCCTAAGAGGTACCAATTCTAAAACAACACATGTCATGATTATTCTGTCAATTTTTCGGCTCAATACCCTAAAAGGTACCGTGATAATTCTAACGGTGGTTATTTTAGATTTTAGTACCCTAAGCGGTACCAATCTACAAATTTTGCCCCTAAAAGGTATGACAAGCACCCCTGTCATTTTTATATGGGAGTCCCCCTGGGTATCGCATCTGAATCGCAAAGGAAATCGCCGCTAGTTTACACTTGCGACAAAAGTTGCATTGGAAAGTGCAACAAAAATCACATCAAAAATCACATGTGTAAACGGGCCTTAAAGATTCTGGTCTCATTTTTCCTGACTCCAAAATCTGGTACAGTGAGAAGCCAGCCCATCCACAAAAATGATGTTTCAATTATCATCGCAGAAAATCACGAGGATTTCCACATCTTCAAGACCCATTTTACAAATTTACATTTTACAAATTTACAGCTATTTATGAAGTCACCTGAGGCAAAGGCCTTAAAGAAAATCCTGTAGTGGATTTCTTTCGAATAAATAAAGGCGCTACAGCATAGAAATAGAATATATGCAGAAAAAATTCTCACAGACTACGTGATTCGGGAAATGACAAAAACAAGCTTTGTGATTCGGGAATTTACGAAAAATAGCCGTGATTTGGGATCTAGACCCCCCCCCCCCCCCCCCCCCCCCCGCCCCCCTCCAGACCCTGTATAAACAAGAGAAAGATGGTTTACTAACTTGAATAAACAACACTGTTCAAACCAATGCCAACAGCTATCTGTGGTCTACACGATACTACATTCAACACATAAATACTGAAGTTAGGGTTTATTCCTTTTTTTGAAGGTGAAACTTTTGTTTCAGTATGTTTATACTTAATTTTTTACTATTAATATTTTCATTTGTTTCATTTTTTTCAACCAGTCTCCCTGTGTCCTTCCATTGGTGCATTTTGAAACAATGCAATCTTCCACCAGGAAAAATATGTAGTCCTACAATAGAAAACAGCAGCTCTTGTAATTTGATAGTTAAGCACAGCTTTAATGATCCTGGAAAGTATTGTATCAATATCGGGGTCATGAATGATGTCAGTGGTACCAATACTTCTCTTATGGTACAAATTCCAGGTAAGATCACTTTACATGTTGCTGAAATATACTATTAAAAATATACTATTAAAAAGCCTTATTTTAGCAGACTCGCTCACTCACCCAGACAAGATCAAATCTTCTTGGACAAGTGCAAATTGTACATTTTTTGTGGAACTTTAGAAAATCACTTGCACAAATGGCAAGTGTTGTTAAAATAAAGTTTCCACCTCTGTTTAAGTACTCATTAAAAGAGTAGAGAGATAATTGAATAATAAATAATTTTTTTGTTCAGTAAAACCTCCATTAACTGCCACCACCCTAGCTACCATGCCCTATTTTTCTTGTCCACGCTGACCTTGCAATGCCCTGCCATCCTATCCAGGGAGAAGTAGTATTTGCCTAATGTTCTGAAAACAAGAAATAAACACTGCCCTCATGGGTTGAATAATTAGATCAAAGGCTCCTGTGATCCAACACATACTCCTCCCCTCCCCTGGACATTTTGCATCACCCCCCCCCCCCCCCCCGCGTACAACTCCCTGCATCCAACCCCCTCCCTCCCCTCCCTCCCCTCCCTCCGATGTCGTCCCCATGGGTAAGGCAGTTGACCATTCAATACTTGACAAATTCACAAAATATAAATACAAATTCTCCTTGCCCCCATACATTTCATATTGAAGAAGCAGGGAGAAGTTGTTAAAATATCAAGAGAACTCATCTTGGTTGATCATGTCCTTAATTCCCATGGACTCCTATTACTCCTATTTGTGATGATCAATGTTTTAAATTGTCTTTTTTATAGGTGATGTTCCAGGTCCTAAACACAGCAGCAGCAAATCATCTATAACAGTAATTCTTGTTGCTGTCTTTATCGTGTGCATCTTGTTAATTGTTATAATTGTATTTGTGGCACGCAAGTGGTTTTATAGCAGAACAGAAAAAACAGAAAAAGCTAACTTTGAATTCAGAGATGCCGATACTTTTAGTGTGTCTTCTGTGGAATTATATGGAACTAAAACCTGTTTTGGAAGGTGGAGAATTTTGGGCTCGCGTAGGACAGAGGAAAACGTTCCCCTTATGAAAGACTCACGAATGTATTCACTATGAGTAAACCTTGTTGTTGGTACAAAAAATGTTAGATAGAACAGCTGAGTACCGGTATAAGAAAAAGTAAAACTAGGAATCTGCTTAGAGACTGGGATTTTATTAGTAGAGATATTTGGAGATAACATGGTTTAACAAGAGATAGTTTTCATGACAGCCATGTTTGCGGTCAGAGACATAAGACTTGCATAAAAATATAGTTTTATTCCCAAAGGATGGAAATTTCATTTTTCTGACCAACCAACATGGCTGCTGTAAAAACCATCTGTGGTTTATTTTCATTCATTAAATTACAAGAGTGAATAGTATTATCTGAATGAAATTACTACACATTGACTATTTACTTTGTGTACGGTAATATTGTACTATTTATACTGTAGTAGGTTACAGTGATGTTTAGAGGGTGGGCTTGGGCGATAATAGGTAAAGTAAACAGAGATTTTTGTAAATATTAATATAACAATTTATAAATTATTAATTAATGATATGTAATAAAATTAATATAATGCCATATTAGTCTAAACTTAAAATTCCTGTGTTACTCTTGCTTGCTTCTTAACATGGAAATATTATCCAAGATGTCAGACTATCTTAAAGTTTGGTATAGAAACAGCATGTAACAAGAAATGCCTTTCAAGAATGTTAAAGTTTGTTTTATCCAGGTTAATTTTTGTTACTGATTGATTTATTGGAAGGCTAACAATTCTCAACTCTCAAAGCATTCCATACTACTTTGTGAGATTGTTGGCATGTTCCAGAACCATGCCAAGAAAACCACGGAAAAAAAGTGTTATTTATGTAAGTGGCTATTTGGTGTTTTTAATAATATATATTATATATATATATATATATATATATATATATATATATATATATATATATATATATATATATATATATATATTAAAAATAGTTTGACCTAGTAGAGAGACCTACCGTTAGAGTGATTTTACTTCATCTGTGAAATAGTTAGTAGAATAGTACACACTTTTAGACTATAATTCCTTTGTTTTCTTTTGTTTAATTTTGAGTATCACACACTAATTGTTAGATAGTGTTTCACAGATGAAGTAAAATCACTCTCGTAGAGTTTGCTTCTACTTAGAAAATTATAACAGGTAGGCCAGGGTAGACCTACAAATTTCAAAAGAAGAATATAGTTAAATGAACTGTGCATCGATAAATTTAGTAGCGTACAGTAGACACATGTTCCCCCAAGATTGCCTATTTTTATAACGTGACGGGGGATTTACTTAACCCGTGAAGTAGACTATGAAGTTATTTATGTACACTCCTTTTCACTCTAAACCTTCTGTTTTCTTTTGTCTTCTTTGGTCTAACAGTTACAGACTTTTACGCTGTGTTTGTTCCGCAGGTAAAATAGAATCACTACCATTTTATCCAAAAAAAAAATGAGAAAGCATGTACTACAAAAGGAAAAAAACAAGGATGTGACGAATAAAACAAAAGCAGTCAAGTTGCTTGATGTTGATAAATCTTCTCCCTATTTGTGGGAAAATTCCATGTCCCCACCAGACTCGTATCGGTAACTTAACAGAAAGAGACGTGCAAAACAGCCATGAACCACATAGTCGCTCTATGTGCGCCAACTGACATTTTATTTATAGACTGGCCCAGTTGATCAGCCGATATAATTGGTCGTGAAACACCCAGTAGCTATTTATTTGATTTGGTGGCAAGAGAAGATTGGATACTTGGATGAATTGAGGCGTGCGGAGTGGTAAGGGATTGATTTATCCTCTTTGACCCAGTCCGAGTCTGTCAGTACGGCACGTTTGAGCATTATTTTCTGTTGACATTGAAAAAGTTAATCTTGAACTAAATACAGTAGCCTGTTTCATGCAGGCTCTCGGATAGTGGGAGCGAACGAAAGGTGCACAATATGTAAGGTAACGTTACCAAGCCCGGTCAAAAATGTTGAAGCGAGCGAAGAAAAAACGAGTGGGAACCTCCAACATTTTTCGCTCGCCTCCACTATCTGAGAGCCCAGAACAGGTTATGAACTAAAGGAAAAAACACCTGATCGCTGCCACTTACCACCTTCTTTTGCGGGGATCGGGGGTGGGATGTAATATATCAAACACGAGGAACAGTGTTTCATCAGATTTCCAAACACCGAGAAGTGGATTGGAAAAACGAGGCGCAGCCGAGTTTTTTAAAACCACTTCAAGGTGTTTGGAAATCTGATGAAACACTGTTTCGAGTGTTTGATATAGCTTCTCAAACTGATCGTTAAATGCGGAGAAAACGAAGGAATAAAATCGCCAAAATCTATGCAAATTAAGAAACGATTTCAAAACCTCCTTCACGGTAGTGATTTCCTTTGTGTTCTCGTCATGAATTATTAATGAGTTTGAGAAGTATTTATAAAAAGCGTGTATTTGTGACGATATTTTTTTTTAATGTTTTACAGGATATTTTTTAGATTATAAGAAGATTCTATCCTTTTGGATCATGAGTATTAACAAGCGCTCAGGATAGTTTTTTTAGGAATGTTTATGCCTTTCCGATCTGACCTAAGCAAAAGGCATACAAGTTGATTAATCCTTCTCAAACTCATTAATAGTCATAAAAATCATAAGCATGACGGCGGTTTGGAAATCCAAGTATCCAATTTTGGCGATTTTATTCTTTCGTTTTCTCTTAAAAAAAAAATCGGCTGCGCCTCGTTTTTCAACCCAGTGTTTGGATATTCTGATGATGTTCTGATAAAACACTCAGATCTCAGAAGCAGAAGGGGTTTCATTTGTATGGTCACACCATAGGATTTTGTCCACAGACTCAAAAGTTAGAACTAAACTACATATTTTCACAATTGACTCTGGGAGTGAAAGGGCTAAAATTTCCCAAATGGTACAGTGGCCATAGTTATAACAGCAAGTCAGATTTTTTTTTGTAAGACGACATATCCGGGAATCTTTTGAGCAGTTTTCAATTGAGTGTCGAAAGTAATTACACAATTGCTTTGGTTTTGCATTGCTACGCTTTGTGATTGGCTAAAAAATCTCGCGTCACATTCTTGACCAATCAGAAGTAAAACCAAAACCAATCGTTACATGGTCGCACGCGTTTTCCCGCGCTTGGTGCCGGCGACATGTAATTGCTTCGAGCTCTGATTGGTTTATTGGATTGTTTACGGCTGCTGTGATTGGTCAGAGTAATTACTAATTACTAATTACAGAGTAATTAGGTTTTACGACACTCAATTGAAAACTGCTCTATTATGAAAATACAATGGATGGGGATCTGTTCAGACTATCAAGAATCAAGCAAATCATCACGTTTTCAATTTTTTGAGCATAAAACTGTACTATATAAAACTGTTTTAACAGTTTAACGTATATACATATTTGATACAACACGCAATCAGCTCTTCGAAATCAAGATTGAATCAGTACATAATCACAATGCACAGTTATAAAAATACGTGGATGAAGATAGAGTGGTTGCCGAGATAACCCGTGAAATAGATATTAGATAAATAGACACTATAATTCCATTGGTTTCGTTTGTTTACTTTTGACTATTAGACAATGACTGTTTGATTTTGTTTCACAGTTTTTGTGAAATCACTTTACAGTCTTCTTACACGACATGCAGTTCACATTTTACATTTTCTAGATACAACCTGCTCCTCGACCTTGAGGAATAATAATGGCTGGGGATAACAGACTAAACAAGAAGCTCCGTGAGCTTTAACCTACTGGCGTGAAACATCACGTAAACAGGAACTTACTTGCTTACTGCACCACATTCATATGAGTCTGCAACCAAGTCACGTGATTGCCGGTCATTGCCGAGTTTTGAGAGCGATCGGTTGTCGCGCGAGTCGGAATCAGTTTTCGCATTTTTATCTGCAAAAAGAGCTCCAAAAAAAAAAAAAGAATAACCCGCTAACATACGTAAAAGATACCAGTATAAGCGTGTTTTGGTAGACTTTCTCGTTTTTGCAAGCAAAAAAAAAAAACGGAGTAAATTTTCATAATGACACCGCGCTATAAGACGGAATCAGATTAAACAGCTTTAAGACGAAGTAACGTTGCAACCAAACGAAAGCATTAACGTTCAGTACAATAAGAAATCTAAAGTTCATTGAAAATTCGTTGAAAAAAAGGCACCGTACAATTATTTTTTTCGAAAGAATCGAGATCATTTGTCGCAATGTTGTGAAAGGTTTTGCATGCAGTCCAGGCTTTTTTTATTGAATGAGTGCTGAGCATCAAATGACGGTCCTGACATTACTGGGAGTGAAAAACTGATTGCCCCCCAAATACGCCTGATCTGCAAGCTATGAAAGGTCTAAAATAACTTGATCTAGCCACAGTCTCAAACAAGCCGCGGAACAAGGCTAAATAATTATGATTTATTGGCATAACAAATGATACAAGCCGAACGTTGATGATCTGATCTTGATCTGCGAACTGTTCGGATGTTCTTCATGTAGCCCAAAACGATACGGCACCCTTCCGCCAGAGGGGCCAAAACCCTTTATTCTGTACGGCTTAAAACCTCTTTGTGTGTTTAAAATTAATACCATTCTTTATAAGAAGGCAATAATTAAATAGTATCTACCATACAGCAATACCGATAAAAAAAATTATCACGTTTACGCTTATGAGATTTTTTTCAATGGTATCTGTGACTTCTTGAACCTCAATATTGACAGAATCAGTGCATCATAATTACAATACTAGGTCACTAGCAAAAATACATGTCGTTCAGTACAGTTTTTTCTGATACTAAATACAGTCCAAAATTAACCTTTAGTTCATTACCCTTAATTTCAAAATATAAGCAGCGTCCTATCCATAGGTCGAGCCTATCTAACCACAGATCAAAATAACTAAAAACTAATTAAGCAACTGACATAACTGTAACTTGTAACCGCGTTGGCACACAATCAATCAAGCAATCAAGCAATCAATCAATTAATCAATTAATCGTATTGTTGAGGACGAGCCAGGATTCATAATGAGATAATTCACTTATATATTTAATGCTAAACAAAAGGTTTCATTTCTACATTGACATTTTATCAATGATTCAAAGAAAACAAAGGTTGTACTAACTTCTATAGTCGATACTCTTTTAAATTAGTCGTATTCTACATGTAATTGAATCACTTCGGGATATCTGAATAAAATTATCACTAAAACGAAACAATCAAAAATATATTTTCAAATGCCAAGAAAGCTAATCAATGGGTATAGTGGTTTCCTTCATCGTGGCTTCGAGTTATTAAGACAACGCTAGACTTTTGGCGACCCATTTTCCAAGAAACGATCCCACGACACCTCCTACAACTCCTCCCACCAACGGAACAGGAATAAGAGCTTGCCCGATGGCAGCTCCTGCAGTAGAGCCTGCTACATTCACTGTGCCAGTCGCAATTCTCTTCCCAGTAGCTTTTATGAATTCCGCCTGGTCGATTCTTTCTTCTTGCATGTCTGAGTAAGCACGACTTATGTCCCGTGCCACAAACACGCCTTCAATAGCTGCTGCACAAAGTAATCCTACAGCAAGAGATTGTCGGCCGACTTCTTCTCCAGCTTTTGATGAAGTTTGGGTCACAACTTCTTTTGTTGTCACGCGCGTCCCTGTCTTCACGATCACTTCCCCGCTTTTTGATGCAGTTTCGGTCACAACTTCCTTTGTTGCCACGCGAACTCCAGTTTTAATTATCTGTTGTCCTGTTTTTGACGTAGTTTCGGATACAACTTCCTTTGTCGCCACTCGGACTCCAGTTTTCGCCATCTCTTGTCCGCCATTTGATGCAGCTTGGGCCACAACTCCCTTTGTCGCCACTCGGACTCCCGTTTTCACCATCTCTTGTCCGCCATTTGATGCAACTTGGGCCACAGCTCCCTTTGTCGCCACCTGTACTCCCGTTTTCACCATCTCTTGTCCGCCATTTGATGCAACTTGGGCCACAGCTCCCTTTGTTGCCACCTGGACTCCCGTTTTTACCATCTCTTGTCCGCCGTTTGATGCAACTTGGGCTACAGCTTCCCTCGTCGCCACTCGGACTCCAGTTTTCGCCATCTCCCGTCCGGCATTTGATGCAACTTGGGCTACAGCTTCCCTCGTCGCCACTCGGACTCCAGTTTTCGCCATCTCCCGTCCGGCATTTGATGCAACTTGGGCTACAGCTTCCCTCGTCGCCACTCGGACTCCAGTTTTCGCCATCTCCCGTCCGGCATTTGATGCAACTTGGGCTACAGCTTCCCTCGTCGCCACTCGGACTCCAGTTTTCGCCATCTCCCGTCCGGCATTTGATGCAACTTGGGCTACAGCTTCCCTCGTCGCCACTCGGACTCCAGTTTTCGCCATCTCCCGTCCGGCATTTGATGCAACTTGGGCTACAGCTTCCCTCGTCGCCACTCGGACTCCAGTTTTCGCCATCTCCCGTCCGGCATTTGATGCAACTTGGGCTACAGCTTCCCTCGTCGCCACTCGGACTCCAGTTTTCGCCATCTCCCGTCCGGCATTTGATGCAACTTGGGCTACAGCTTCCCTCGTCGCCACTCGGACTCCAGTTTTCGCCATCTCCCGTCCGGCATTTGATGCAACTTGGGCTACAGCTTCCCTCGTCGCCACTCGGACTCCAGTTTTCGCCATCTCCCGTCCGGCATTTGATGCAACTTGGGCTACAGCTTCCCTCGTCGCCACTCGGACTCCAGTTTTCGCCATCTCCCGTCCGGCATTTGATGCAACTTGGGCTACAGCTTCCCTCGTCGCCACTCGGACTCCAGTTTTCGCCATCTCCCGTCCGGCATTTGATGCAACTTGGGCTACAGCTTCCCTCGTCGCCACTCGGACTCCAGTTTTCGCCATCTCCCGTCCGGCATTTGATGCAACTTGGGCTACAGCTTCCTTTGTCGCCACTCGGACGCCAGTTTTCGCCATCTCCCGTCCGGCATTTGATGCAACTTGGGCTACAGCTTCCCTCGTCGCCACTCGGACTCCAGTTTTTGCCATCTCCCGTCCGGCATTTGATGCAACTTGGGCTACAGCTTCCTTTGTCGCCACTCGGACGCCAGTTTTCGCCATCTCCCGTCCGGCATTTGATGCAACTTGGGCTACAGCCTCCCTCGTCGCCACTCGGACTCCAGTTTTCGCCATCTCCCGTCCGGCATTTGATGCAACTTGGGCTACAGCTTCCTTCGTCGCCACTCGGACTCCAGTTTTCGCCATCTCCCGTCCGGCATTTGATGCAACTTGGGCTACAGCTTCCCTCGTCGCCACTCGGACTCCAGTTTTCGCCATCTCCCGTCCGGCATTTGATGCAACTTGGGCTACAGCTTCCCTCGTCGCCACTCGGACTCCAGTTTTCGCCATCTCCCGTCCGGCATTTGATGCAACTTGGGCTACAGCTTCCTTCGTCGCCACTCGGACGCCAGTTTTCGCCATCTCCCGTCCGGCATTTGATGCAACTTGGGCTACAGCTTCCCTCGTCGCCACTCGGACTCCAGCTTTCGCCATCTCCCGTCCGGCATTTGATGCAACTTGGGCTACAGCTTCCCTCGTCGCCACTCGGACTCCAGCTTTCGCCATCTCCCGTCCGGCATTTGATGCAACTTGGGCTACAGCTTCTCTCGTCGCCACTCGGACTCCAGCTTTCGCCATCTCCCGTCCGGCATTTGATGCAACTTGGGCTACAGCTTCCCTCGTCGCCACTCGGACTCCAGTTTTCGCCATCTCCCGTCCGGCATTTGATGCAACTTGGGCTACAGCTTCCTTTGTCGCTACTCGGACGCCAGTTTTCGCCATCTCCCGTCCGGCATTTGATGCAACTTGGGCTACAGCTTCCTTTGTCGCTACATGGACTCCAGTTTTCACCATCTCCTGTCCGGCATTTGATGCAACGTGGGCTACAACTCCCTTGGTCGTCCCTTGGACTCCAGTTTTCACCATCTCTTTTCCGACACTTGATGCAACTTGGACTACAGCTTCCTTTGTGGCCACTCGGACTCCAGTTTTCACTATTTCTTGTCCGGCATTTGATGCAACTTGTGCTACAACTTCCTTTGTCGCCACGCGGACTCCAGTTTTTACCACCTCTTGTCCGGTGTTTGAAGCGGTTTGGATCACAACTTCTTTTGCCGCCGCACGCATTCCAGTTTTAACTATCTCTTGTCCGGCTTTTGAAGTAGTTTGCAGCATAACTTCCTTTGTGGCCACGCGAACTCCAGTTTTAACGATCTCTTGTCCCGTGTTTGATATAGTATGGGTCACAACTTCTTTTGTCACCTCACGACATACTCCTGTCTTTACAATTTCCTGTCCTGTTGTTGATACAGCGTCAGCTACAAGTTTCTTTGTCGCCACGCCTAATCCCGCTTTCATCATGACATCTTTGGCGTCATTTGCTTGTTCGGATGATGATATTCCTGTTTTACACCATAAGGCAAAATGCTCACAGTTGTTGGTAACAGGGTTGTAAGCTTTTTCCCCTAGCCTGCTTGTTGCTCTCAAAACAGTACGTTTGGGATCCAAACATGTCTTGTGTTTGATTACGTACACAGTGTCCTTTTGTATGTTGTAATCTCCCCTAACCACCTTTGCGATCCCTGGTCTTTTTGGCAGGCTGCAGTTATCCTCGACGAATTGTTTCATTGTATTGGAGTACTCAATAACTTTGATTTTGTCATTCGATTGATCGATGTACTCTACTATGGCGTGATGCGAGTAGAATTGGCGATTGAAGCAGATATGATCTCCTGTTTGAATCTGCTCCAGAGATGACACACGTTCCTCGGGAACTTCATGCTTTTTACCATATTTGTCTGTGTATTTGTATACTCCGTAATGGACATCCATGTTTTCAGTGGGACCTATGAAAACAAATCTCCTGTAAGTTATCATTTTAAATACAGATAACCCTTATTATAATTCAACACATTGATACACTGCCCAAATATGGTCAAAAAGTTATCGATATACGCTATGTCTACATGACGTATATCTAGCGATGGCAGTAAATTTCGCATTTTGAAGGAAATTGAAAATGACCGCTGCCTGCACTTTCTTGTTTTTGGGAGAAAAATGCGCGAACTATTAGATAAAATAGGGAAAGGAACAAAAAAAGATAAGAAAAGAAAAGAGAAAAATTATTGATCGCACGATTGGACAAAAAAGGCGCGAAATTTTCGCGTTGTCGCGGTCGAAGTGTAGTGTTTCTTGGCGAAGTTGAGCACAATTTTCGGAAAATGCCTTTAGTAATCACTTCTGGAATATGATTACACTTGATACTCCCTCAGAAAAGTTTCTGATCTTTGTTTTAAGGTGGCTCCTAATAGTTTAAACATTCCTATCATGATACATCTATGATATTCAATCACAGCTACACCAGTAAAGTTAAGAGAAAACATTTGGTACAGGTTTGTAAACACTTAACCAATGAACAAATTTAGGTGGCTACGACATCAAAATTTGTTACCATGGCAACGTAAAAAGGGGCCAAAAAGACCCTATTTTCAACCTTTTGAGGCTAATAACTTCAAAACTGCTCGGTGAAATTTTTTGATTTTTATATATTTTCGTCTTATAAACATAACAAACATTTATGCCAATTTTGAAAAAAAATCTGTACATAGGATTCAGAGATATGTTATTTTTACATAAATTTAAGGTAGCTCTGAACTCTATGTACAGAAATTTTTTAAAAATTGTTAAAATGTCTCTTGCCAATTAAACAAAAATATATCGAAAACAAAAACTTTCATCGTGTAGTTTGTAAGTTATTAGCCTCAAATGGTCCAAAATAGCGTATTTTGTTTACCTCTTTACGCGTTGTCATGGCAACGAATGATAACTGATAAAAGATTTACTGGTTTCAAGTAAAAGATTTTTAGCCACACCATCGTGCTAGCTGTAATGGAATGCAAAAGACGAGAGGACTGAACAATATGGAGCCACCTTAAGCGAATTGACGCCATTACGGCTGTAGGAACTAAAACGAGCATGTTCGTAAATAATAATAATAATAATAATAATAATAATAATAATAATAATAATGACGAGAAAAGCGCTAAAACTACAATATCAAAAAACTATGGTTTCCTATAGAAAATCGAATCTCCAAAACTAAAACGAGAAACGCTTTCAAACTTTTATAGTTTCATCTCATACACTAAACACACATTTTGGCGTAAATTCGAGATTGAGAAATTAAACTTTTATAAGCTTAATTGAGGAACTTATGGATGTGCTCATACACATGCAAAATCACAAGTTCGAAATGTTTTTCTGATTTACTCAAAATCGGCTTGAAAAAAGTTTCTAATTTTTAGATATTTTGTTTGCTATATGTCATAGTTTGTCGTAATAGTTTCGGGGGTAGAAGCGGAATATTGACACTCAAAACATTTCGTATTCCTCTGCTCTCCTCAGGTAAATATTCCCATTCCCTACTCATTTTTGGGGGGATATTCCTTATTACTTGGGCGTAGCGACCAAGTATTAAAATGCAGTTTGGTCAGGCACAAATGTGCAGTATTGCGCAACTCTGGGAATGGCGGGATTGTTCAAACCTTCACCGCGGTTTAATACACGTCCGAGGCGTTTTTCGTTTTATTTGGTGGGATTCATTTAGTATCAAATGGAAACGTGGGCAAGAATGTATAAAATAATTAGTTTATGTAAGTATCTTTTCATCTTTCCGGCTCAAAATCAAAACGAGCTTCTTTTCGATCGTTGAAAACTGATGAAAACGCTTCGTGCCTGAGCAAAAATTGTGTTGGCAAATGGCGCGCCGACAGTTCTGCGGTTCATAGTTTTCAAACGCTTAGAACTTTTTTTAGTAAACTTTCAAAACGTTTAGTGAGTTGACAGTGTATTGTTAATATATGAAACTTTTAATAAACAGTGAAAATTGAAGTACTTTGGTTAACTTTTGCAAATTTCTCTCGTTTGACCGCGGTGGAGTACACCTGTTGTTTGTTGATGCGAGGCGAACGTCACAAAGTGCGAGTTGTGTTTTCTCTGTTGCATCTAACAGTTTCATATTCAATATGCGTAAGGAAATTACTCAAGAAGACACTGCGAAAGTATTTGACACTCGCGATTTAATTCTACGATACCTTCATGACGGAAACCCGCTAAAACAAGATAATTTAGACGAATACACAAAGAAGTGAACAGTGGACAGCGAAGGAAGAAATATAAGCGTGGTAGGAATCCCAATTAAATTCACTTCTTTCGGTTGTTTGCCTTTCATTAATTTTTATTTCGTTAAGTTGACGGAACACTACCCTGGGTGCCAGAGGTTTTTATTTTTTAGTGAAAACGGCGAATTTGAGCGGCGAAGCCGCGACAACGAGGCGCAACGCGCCGAGAAAAAATAAAAACCTCTGGGCACTCGAGTACACAACCTCATTTCCATGCGATTTGTGGATCGGATATCTCACCAAACCGGTTTTAAACCTTGGGGACCAAAGCGTGTCTGTTTGTTACTTGGGCGTAGCGACCAAGTATTAAAATGCAGTTTGGTCGTACACAAATGTGCAGTATTGCGCAACTCTGGGGATGGCGGGATTGTTCAAACCTTCACCGCGGTCACACGTCCGAGGCGTTTTTCGTTTTATTTGGTGGGATTCATTTAGTATCAAGTGGAAACGTGGGCAAGGATGTATAAAATAATTAGTTTATGTAACTATCTTTTCATCTGTCCGGCTCAAAATAACGAGCTTCTTTTCTATCGTTGAAAACTGATCAAAACGCTTCGTGCCTGAGCAAAATTGTGTTGGCAAATGGCGCCGACAGTTCTGCGGTTCTTAGTTTTCAAACGCTTAAAACTTTTTTTTAGTAAACTTTCAAAAAGTTTAGTGAGTTGACAGTGTATTGTTAATATATGAAACTTTTAATAAACAGTGAAAATGACAACCTTAACTTTGAAGTACTTGGTTAACTTTTGCAAATTTCTCTCGTTTGACCGCGGTGGAGTACACCTGTTGTTTGTTGATGCGAGGCGAACGTCACAAAGTGCGAGTTGTGTTTTCTCTGTTGCATCTAACAGTTTCATATTCAATATGCGTAAGGAAATTACTCAAGAAGACACTGCGAAAGTATTTGACACTCGCGATTTTTAAATTCTACGATACCTTCATGACGGAAACCCGCTAAAACATGTTTAAACGAACATGAAGAAGATAATTTAGACGAATACATACATTATAGCGCTTATTTAATAAGAAGTGAACAGTGGACAGCGAAGGAAGAAATATAAGCGTGGTAGGAATCCCAATTAATTTCACTTCTTTCGGTTGTTTGCCTTTCATTAATTTTTATTTCGTGAAGTTGAAGGAACAGAGTTTGGGTGCAAAAATTCACCGCCGAGAGAAGATGTAAACAATGCACGCAGTGTCTTGCGAGACGTTTCTTGCGAGTTTTGCTTCCGCTAGTGAATGATTCTCGGGCGAAAATAACCTTAAAGCGATCACTTTTTCATGTAATTTTCTTTTCTGTGTTTCGGATACAGAGGAATAAAAACTGGATATATTTTCGTGTGTCTGATTGCGAGATGTTTTATGAAACAGCTGCGTCATGCGTTACTGGAAAGGTTTCAAATTACTTTCACATTATGCAAATTGCAACATTTTTACCTCAACTGAAAAAATATATTTCAAAGGGCTAAATTTGTTTCTCTCCTCCTAAATTATCACTTCTGTCGTTAACTTTGATTAAATTTATAAGTTTCATTCAAACTTTATTATAATAACGGCGGGAATACTTCCAGCAAAACTTTCAATTGGAAAAGTTGTTTTGACCTCGGGTCCGGACCAGGCAATTACATCATGGCTTCGAAAGGCTACTTTGCGGCTACATTTGCATTCACTTCAAAAGTGTCAAAAACACAGACCAGCTAGTTACAAGATTTAGCTAAAACCAATAACAACAATCGGGAAACTCTGACATACGGCCTTTTTTTCAACGGTAAGTACAAAGTAGGTATCGATTTGTATTTTTCAGTATGTACTCGTCTTTTGACACAATGGACACGCTACTTTAATAATTTGCGTGCGATCTCGCACGCTAAGTGTACTGTGTCTTCTTGTTTTAGACGGTTAAACGCCCTTCTTTGTTAGACTGCTCACACTATCCGAATACTCCCTATCATCAAACCGTGTGAAATAACGTGCATGCAGATTCAATTATTCTCCAATATGCCTAATACAACGACGCCCAAGTATACGCTCCCACAGCGTCTTGTTTACATTAAATCTAACAGCTGACATGTTTAAAACGCGGTCGAGACAGAAATATTAAATCAAAAAAGATACATCGATGACATTTTTTCACTGTAGAGTGTCGAGAAAAAGGAGATAGAAGATTTTATTGTCCTTGCAAACAAACACTAATCTCCGACAAAGAAGTAAACTTTCTGGATACAACCGTTTTCAAAGGCGAGAGATTTAACAAACAAAGAATCCTTGATATCCGCACGCAATTAATCCAGTACACCTATTTCTCTTCCTGTTACCTACCAGTGGTCAGCGAAATCGTTCAGCGAGAATACCTGCAACTCCAAAGCACGCCTCCGTGCTAGAGATAAAAATTTTCCTTGTTCAAACAAAACTCTAAAGGTCACACTCCACGATAACACGAATTAATAAGTCGTGTCTGGCCTGTCAACACCTCTTTTCAAGACCTCCTTGCGCTGAATAAATTAGTTCTCTGATATTTTGAAAATTTGGATACTAAAGAGTAATCCACAGCGTTTTTTAAAGATCGCAAAAAGCCGCGATCTCTATCTACGTCCGCCATTGTTGTTTGTGTGGCTTCACTTTGGGAAACCGGTTTTTCACGCGCCCGTTGCGAATTGTTTCGGTCCAGCCAATCGAAGTTGCTGTTGCATCGTTAACTCCCGGTAGAGTCTGGAAACAAGTAGGAGACCCAATCAGCGACCTAGTTCAGATTCTGAACTAGATCCTCGCATGGAAATGAGGTTGTATATTCGAGTGACCAGAGGTCCGTCTCGCGAGCTTCTTCTAACCGTTTATGCGGTTAATTTCACTCATGATATTCAGAGAACGGACCTCTGGATCCAGGGTGACGGAACACAACAGCCAACTGAAACTTTGGGTGCAAAAATTCACCGCCGAGAGAAGATGTAAACAATGCACGCGGTGTCTTGCGAGACGTTTCTTGCCAGTTTTGCTTCCGCTAGTGAATGTTTCTCGGGCGAAAATAACCTTAAAGCGATCACTTTTTCATTTAAATTTCTTTTCTGTGTTTCGGATACAGAGGAATAAAAACTGGATATATTTTCGTGTGTCTGATTGCGAAATGTTTTATGAAACAGCTGCGTTATGCGTTACTGGAAAGGTTTCAAATTACTTTCACATTATGCAAATTGCAACATGTTTACCTCAACTGAAAAAATATATTTCAGAGGGCTAAATTTATTTCTCTCGTCCTAAATTATCACTTCTGTCGTTAACTTTGATTAAATTTATAAGTTTCATTCAAACTTTATTATAATAACGGCGGGAATACTTCCAGCAAAACTTTCAATTGGAAAAGTTGTTTTGACCTCGGTCCGGACCAGGCAATTACATCATGGCTTCGAACATTTGCATTCACTTCAAAAGTGTCGGAAACACAGACCAGCTAGTTACAAGATTTACCTAAAACCAATAACAACCCGATCGGGAAACTCTGACATACGGCCTTTTTTTCAACGGTAAGTACAAAGTAGGCATCGATTTGGGATGTTACTAAAACGGGGAATGGGGAATGATGGGGAATGGGGAATGATGGGGAATGGGGAATGGGGAATGGGGAATGGGAAATTGAAATGGGAAATTGAAAATGGGAAATTGAATTTTTTTTAGATTAATTGTTTATAATGCGGAATAATTTTTTTTCAGCGGCGATTATCGATATCCACGCTTTTTTTTTAAACGTTCTGCTTCAAAATAAAAGAAAAGGAATAAATTGAAGATAATGGATCCGAGGAACTTTCGTGAAAAAAAAAAAAAAATAAATAAATAAATAAAAATAAACTTAACTTATATCAGCAAAGTAACTCGCCAGCGGTTAAAAGCTGCTAAAAGAAATTTTAACACCCGAAGTTAAGCTTAAAATTATAAAAATAGCATTTGTTAGCGATTCTCGCGCTCGACTCCGTACAAATCACTTCCCAAACATTTTTTTAGTTTATAGCTGTAGCACTGATGTTCATTCAACATTCTTTCAAAAATTAATTCCGTTTCAAGTCAATCTGCTCAATGTATTCGATTTATACTACGCTATTCTTGTTTAGTCGGCTGAGACGTTTACGATTATAACCGTCTATTTGTAGTGCGAATTTTTCTGACCGCTCGGCACTCTACGCAAATTTTGACATCATCAGACTTAGAAATTTGCGTAGGGTGCCGAGCGTAAAGAAAAATTCGCACTACAAATAGACGACTATAATCGTAAACGTCTCAGCCGACTAAACAAGGATAGCGTACTATAAATCGAATACATGAGTAGATTGACTTAAAATTGGTAATACTTACAGACTGCCGGTCATGGAGTATTTTTGCTTTGAACATTTGTTTAAAACGTGGATGGCGCTATCCATCAGATAAATCACTATCCGGTGGATAGCGCAATGGGTTTTGTTAACGTTTATCCACTGGATAGTGATTTATCCGGTGGATCGCGCTATCCACTCTTTGAACAACTGGGGTCAGTGCTACAGCTATAAACTAAAAAAAATGTTTTCACCAAAGTGAAGTGAATACGGAGTCGAGTACGAGAATCGCTAATAAATGCTACTTTTATAATTATAAGCTTAACTTCGGGTGTTAAAATTTCTTTTAGCAGCTTTTAACCGCTGGTGAGTTACTTTGCTGCTATAAGTTAAGTTTATTTTTATTTATTTATTTATTTATTAATTAATTTTTTTTTCACGAAAGTTCCTCGGAGCCACCCCCTCGAAATGGGCCACTTCTCCCGTTATCATCAATTTATTCTTTTCCTTTTATTTTGGCGCAGAATGTTTTAAAAAAAGCGTGGATATCGATAATCGCCGCTGAAAAAATTTATTCCGCATTATAAACAATCTAAAAAAAATCAGTTTCCCATTTTCAATTTCCCATTTCAATTTCCCATTCCCCATTCCCCATTCCCCATTCCCCATTCCCCATTCCCCGTTTTAGTAACATCCCATCGATTTGTATTTTTCAGTATGTACTCGTCTTTTGACACAGTGGACACGCTACTCTAATAATTTGCGTGCGATCTCGCACGTGTGTCTTCTTGTTTTAGACGGTTAACGCGCTTCTTTGTTAGACTGCTCACACTATCCGAATACTCCCTATCATCAAACCGTGAAATAACGTGCATGCAGATTCCCAAGACAATTATCAGTCCAATATGCCTAATACAACGACGCCCAAGTATACGCTCCCACAGCGTCTTGTTCTTTTTAATTTTCGAAAGTGCCTTACTCGATTTACTCGTATCGATACTCTCATACTCAGTCCGCAACCAACAAAGTAATTGTTTAACACGACACAAAAAATTGCGAATTGAACCTCAATTTTGCCATGTCCCATGGTTTCAGGATAATGGTTCGGCGTTTCACTCAAGCAGACATTATAGTCCGTTTTCATTATGATACTGTCTGTCGTTAGAATTGATTTTTGAATTATTTCCGCAAGTATTGTTACCATGCTTCGATCATGTTGCACAAATTGTACACAAAAACGGCACTCTGCAGATCATGCATAACCTGGTCTAACCTGAGCAAACCATTTGGCAAGTTATTTTCTGTCCTTTTTAACCCAAAATAGTTCGGGAACAATTGATATGGAATACAAAGAAAACCCTCAGCTAGTGAAAGGTTAACAACTCAAAAGGATCATCAAATGCTACTCTATTTCCATAAACAAATTTCAGTTCACTGGACCCGGGTCACTGAACAAGACCGCTATGACGCCCACAGTCACGTCAATAAAAGCAAAAAAAGGTCGATCCTTTTTAACAGAAATTTATGTTTCAACTGCAGTTACAAGATGGTTTTTCAAACATGAAAACGGGTTTAACTGGTGGAGTCCTTATCTTTCAAATAATTTTCACTATGAGTTTTAAATAGAGTTTATTATTGACCGCTCCGTGCAAGCGTTCATGAAGCAGGCGGTGACGTGAAGTCGCGTGCGTAGTCCGCGCTCAGGTGTGTAACTGGAAACGGCAGTTGATGCGGAATGAATGTGATAAAAGATCGGTAAGTGATCCATGCTTAGCCACGAGCTCTACTGCTTACCATCCCAACATAAGAGGATCTCATTCGTCAAGGCTGCTACTTCTTTCACAGGTGGAGGTGTGCCGTGGATAACCTTATCGGGATAATAGCTCTTTGGGCCAGTGTAATAACGGAAGTGACCCCTGTACATGCGCTTTTGGGGTTCCCTCACACAAGCAGCGCATGTGCGCTGGAATCCATGTGCCGTGGAATCCACAGTGAAATTTGAGATGGGCTCTGAATGATCGGAGCGACAACATCGAGACAATAGTATCGTTAGGTCAGCAGATGGTTAGAACCACAGGAGCGCCAACTTTAAGCCGAAGGCTTCGCAGGATCCAGCGCTATTTTTCTTGACCACTAAAAATGTGCATTTTAATAAATTTATATAAGAATATTCCCTATTCTCTATTTGTCATAGTATTTGTAACCCTAGCCAAAGGAATTTTCCTGATCTGCTACGTGGACATTAAGTTGAAGAACTGTTAGTAGTATCTTGTAGTTATCAGTTCGTCCTTTGTCATCCTTGTAAGTGAGTCAACCCACCCACGTGCACCACTCCCGGTTTCTGGGTTGCTCAGAAGCAGTGGTTTTGTATATTGTAATAAATCTTTATATAGCCCAGCTGAGTCTTGGTTGTGATAGTAATAAACAACTATTAAAGTCTTAACTCTAGTTATTCAAGTGCACAGTGGACCAAGTGGTTGAATTGCTTCGATAAAGAAAACCACACAAGAGTCAAAATGCCATAAGTTATAATAACTACTTATTAATAAATTTACTGAAAATTATTCTAAACATTTTTTTCATTTCCTGTTTCAACAAGTTATGGTCTTGTTGCGTTTATGTCTGGTTTACACTACATTATGTCTGGTTTATACAGGTTTATGTCTCCTCCATATCCCCATTCCCATCAAATTCTCATTCCCATCATACCCCAGGCCCATCATATCCCAAATTTACACCTATATGCTTAAAACTAAATATGATATTAGAAGCACAGTTTTTAATATCAAGACAGCAATACAGTCACCCCCAAATTTTCACCTACTTTAGATCTGAAAACCAACACGCTAGCCACTACATCATTGCACCCACAAAAAAATACGGTATGGATACATATACAATACAACTTTTATTTTATAGAAATCAGATTAATAGTGGTTGGGGGGGGGGGGGGGTATTGAAATTCTTCCCCAACAGAACCGGGGGGACCTAAAAAAATCCAGATTCACTAAGGGGGGGGGGCATGAAAAAACATGGAAAATTTGTTAATTTCTCACCCATCCCCCCCTCCCATAAATAATGAACGGTCCCTTAGACTCAAGTGATTTCAATGTTTCTCGTTTATCTCCGCAATTTTAAATGCGATTTACAAACTTGTTACACTCTTATAAACTTCAAACTATGTACAATATTTTGTGTAAGTTTCATACTAATTCAATGAAGGAGAGTTAGGGCCTGTTTATATGGTCTCGGGTACCCGAGACAACCCTCCCCCCGAGACAACTTTGCCGAGCGTTTATATGAGAAATGTTGTCCCTGCTGACCGAGTTAAAAGTTGACCCTACTTAAATATTCACAACGCTGCGTAAATATTCAAATCTGAATACAGCTATCGTATACCTGTTCGTTTGATTTTCTTTCATTCGTTCGATCACTGTGGGCTTTGCTGATTAACATTTTACTTCTTTAACACGAATTTGTGTTCTTAAACCTAAAATCTTGGCTTTTCGTGACACGCAGGACATCGTGAGTTGTCTCGGGTAGGCGAGCCAAAGTGTTTATGTGAGAAAAAGTTGTCCCGCCTGCCAGGGTTACCCTACCTGCCGAGGCGAGACAACTCGCCCAACCGAGTTGTCTCGCCCCCCCGAGACGAGTTACGATTCTCATGTAAACGGTTGGTTGAATTTTTCAAAGAAATAAGTGAAAAGTTAGCTCGCCCAGGGTAACTCGGCGGGAGGGTTGTCTCGGGTACCCGAGACCATATAAACAGGCCCTTAGTTAAACGGCCGCTCAAAAATGTTCGGTGCGGCTACACGGAAACTGGAGGGAAACACCTTTAACAGAAATAATGCAAAAAAGGATCCTATTTCAGGAGCAATTTCGATTCGTTTCATAACCAAAAGTAAATTAAACTTACTTAAAAAAAAAGTAAATTAAACTTACTTACTTCAGTATAAGCCCGCCCAAGAGAGAATAATATAGCAACTTCGACAAGTAGGCTTTGCTACCGTATATTGTTTCATGTACGCAACCGAGAAACGAAGTTTGACCCTGCGGTTTAGCATATGCTACTTGAATAATTTCTTGATCGTTTCAACTTCTTTATTAGCTCACCCAAAGGAGACCAAACTCTACCTCAGTAAAAAACTATTGGCGGCAAATTTTGAAAGAATTATATCCTCAAAACTTACCTTGTGAAACCCTAAACAGGACAGCACCGGCTTCGTCAGTCTCCGCTCTAAGGTTCTGTCAAAGGAAACAAAAGCGGAACTGAGAAAGTGAAAGTGACTTGTTTTCTCGGAATTTTCCCCGGCTTGTTTTCCCCGACTTGATTTCTCGGGATTTTCCCCAGCTTTATTCGAATACAGTTTATTTCGAGTGGGTCCGGAACCCGGAGATCGTGCCCGGATCACGATGCCCAGACTTGGAGCCTTCTTCATATGAACCCTGGTTACCGAGATCTCAGCTCACTCCTTTTTGTAAAATTTGCGATCTGTTCATATGGGAAGGCGGGCGGGCGGCTGGCCCGGTTACCGAGATCTCGCCTCACTCCTATTTCCTTAATTAGTAAAATTTGCGATCTGTTCACACGAGAAGGCGGGCTAGCCCGGTTAACGCAGTCATAGCGTGTGATCGAAAAACAAAAGATGTGCACGGTTTTGGTACTTTCACAACATAAATTATAGCTTCTTCGTTATCGTCATCGAAGTCTGCAAGGTTTTATAACCAGTCCCTCGACTAACTATGCTTCATTCTTCTTGATACAAACAGTTAGGGCCATTTATACGACAGAAAATAAGACGCGTCTTATCTAAGACGCAACTTAAATAAGACGCGAACCGATCGTATAAACAGTACAAAATGAGCATTCGTGTCTTATTTTAGACGCGACTTAAATAAGACGCGTCTTATCTTAGAACAGGGTTTTCAGCTGTTCTTATTTTGTCCGCGTCTTAAATAAGACTTGAACTTCCTCGTATAAATGCTTTCGCGTCCTAAATAAGACGTGAACAACAAGTGCGCCGTATCAAAAATAAGACGCGAACCATTTATACGTGATCTTCGCGTCTTCTGTTGGACGCAAACGTATAAATGGTACACTTCGCATCTTATTTAAGTCGCGTCTTAGATAAGACGCGTCTTATTTTCTCCCGTATAAATGGCCCTAATATGCCTTCCTTATATTTCACATCAGAATGCCCCTTCTACCAAATTTCGATCAGCGATTTGCCCAGCGTATACTGAATACGTTTTAAAAACAATCATGCAAAAATAAACCTTACCTCGCGATACAAGAAACACTCGTCGGTCTCCGCTTTGGTCTGTCAAAGGAAACGAAAGCGGAACTGAGGAAGTGGAAGTGACTTTCGTTTTCTCCGGGGTATCCCCCGGCTTCTGTATTCGAAACAATATAAACTAATTTCCACAGCTAGTTGGGAGAAAATATATTCGCGACTCCGCGCAACACGGAGAATATATTTTCTTCCAACGCCAAAATAGAACATCTTTTTGAAGTTTTTCAAAGTTGACATCGAAAAAATGAGTGAATAACGCAAACTTGTCGAGGTTTTAGACCAAAACTTTTTTTCAAATTATGATGGCGTGATAGAAAGGGTCGTTGCATTGAATACAGCGTTGTTTATCTGCCAAACTTGACAAAGTACCTTAATAAAGGAAATTAACGAAGCATGTTATTAACGCGAATTTCAAAAATTCGCGTTAATTACAGCCATGCTCCGTCACGCGTGACCAGTAATCTAGAGAATGAAATGAACATTTGAATATTTCTTTGTAACGTCCGAGATTTCAATGAAACCTTGAAGATCTCTGTGGAAAACACTTTGAAAGTCACGAATTAACGGAAAATAACTTCGCTGCACGCATTAAAAAACCTAATATTGTTCCGATATGTAACATTTCAAACAAAATGATATTTTGTTGCTCTTTGTTTCCGAAAATGCGGTAAAATTCTCACGGGAATTCCGAATCTCGGAATGAATTTTCAAAACCGACGCGTAATCTTGAAAACTCCATTCAATTTTCAAAAATACTGGTCATGCGTGACGGAGCATGGCTGTAAATGCCCCTTAATTTATGGCATCGTTAATTAAAATACCACTAATTTACAGCATCGTTATTTGAAGACACCTTTATTTCATGCAAAATTACATATTAGTCGGCTTCATGGTTGGCGCGCTGCAAGTATAACAGACGCTATAGAAAGCGCTCGAGAGACGGGATGTTTCTTATCCCTGGACCCTTTTAAACGATAATATTCGATTCGAACTTAGATAACCCGCTGTATTTTACATGCCTTAAACCATGCTTACATGTACCTACTTGCTTAAGATACATATAATCAAATGTGATTGATATTAAACTTTTAGTTCTATTGGAAGTTGTTGTTATGTCCTGTAAAATGCGCGGTTTGCTATAGCTTATTATACCCAAGACATCAAATTCGTGTTAATTAAATGCACGTAAATTTCGGACGGAAAATCGCGTTCATTTAATGCACGAAAATGTAACTTTTCAGAAATTCGCGTTAATTTTATGGCGTGTTAATTTTTGTCGCGTTAATATAAGGCTTCGTTAATTACCTATATTAAGGTAATCAACATTTTTGCCCCTCCTTTGTATGGGGCGCCGTTTATGGGGCGCCGTTTGTAAAAAAAAAGATTTAGCTTAATTTTGTCATTTTTTCCATTATTTAATAATTAACGCTTTGTGATATGATATTATTGAAGACGCCATAAATTATTGCATATAAAATCTTATTATTTGAAATCATGGTTTTATTATTTGATATAATAAACATTTATTTCATATAAAATCTTGTTATTTCAAATAATGACTTTTATTATTTGATATAATAAATTTTGATTTCAAATCAAAATTTATTATTTGATATAATAATTTTTGATTTGAAATCATGCGTTAATGATTTGAAATCACGACTTGCTTATTTAAATATAAGTTTTATATTTGAAATCATTGCTTTGCGATTTCAAATCAGTCATGGTTTGTTTGATATCCGGCGGATTATGGTCAATTCAACCGCTTATTTCAAACCATGAAAAGCATTATTTCAAATAAAAAAAAATTATTTGATATCACTGAAACCGTGAGAGCGTGCACGTGACAAGTCACGAGGGTATCTTGCGTGGGAAACTCGCAAAGATGTCTGCTCGACCGGACGAGCTCTCGAGGTCAATCGCCTCGGCGGTCTCTAGGGCCGTAGAAAGGGCAGTTGACCAAGCTCTTTCATCACTTCCAAGCCAGTCAAGTCGTGGTCTTGGTCTTGAAAACCCCGGAGTTGACTCTGTGGCGAGTGCACAAGAGGTAGGTTTGTCGTCGTGGTCGTGACTTACGCTTTGAGTGTCGATTTGTTTAAAATAAAGGTACAGCTGTGTTATTGTTATTGATGTTTTTTCCATCCCCTATTCCATGCCTCGCTGCATCATTAGTTAAGTGTACTGCATGTTATTAAATCGGTAAGCTACGAATCTCTATGAAAGAAACCCCCAGGAAGAAAGAGGAGCGAAAATCCTATACTGATCTTTTGACCTTTCCCCTTGTCGCGTTGCGTGACACACGTTAAGGGAAGGGGAAAGGACAAAAGATCAGTACAGGATTTTCGCTCCTCTTTCTTCCTGGGGGTTTCTTTCATAGAGATTCGTAGCTTACCGATTTAATAACATGCAGTACACATAACTAATGATGCAGCGAGGCATGGAATAGGGGATGGAAAAAACATCAATAACAATAACACAGCTGTATCTTTATTTTAAACAAATCGACACTCAAAGCGTAAGTCACGACCACGACGACAAACCTACCTCTTGTGCACTCGCCACAGAGTCAACTCCGGGGTTTTCAAGACCAAGACCACGACTTGACTGGCTTGGAAGTGATGAAAGAGCTTGGTCAACTGCCCTTTCTACGGCCCTAGAGACCGCCGAGGCGATTGACCTCGAGAGCTCGTCCGGTCGAGCAGACATCTTTGCGAGTTTCCCACGCAAGATACCCTCGTGACTTGTCACGTGCACGCTCTCACGGTTTCAGTGATATCAAATAATTTTTTTTTATTTGAAATAATGCTTTTCATGGTTTGAAATAAGCGGTTGAATTGACCATAATCCGCCGGATATCAAACAAACCATGACTGATTTGAAATCGCAAAGCAATGATTTCAAATATAAAACTTATATTTAAATAAGCAAGTCGTGAATTCAAATCATTAACGCATGATTTCAAATCAAAAATTATTATATCAAATAATAAAAGTCATTATTTGAAATAACAAGATTTTATATGAAATAAATGTTTATTATATCAAATAATAAAACCATGATTTCAAATAATAAGATTTTATATGAAATAAATTTTTATTATATCAAATAATAAAACCATGATTTGAAATAATAAGATTTTATATGCAATAATTTATGGCGTCTTCAATGATATCATATCACAAAGCGTTAATTATTAAATAATGGAAAAAATGACAAAATTAAGCTAAATCATTTTTTTTTTACAAACGGCGCCCCATATCCGGCTACCCTCACTTCCGGTAAAAGAGTGTTTAATACTCAAGTGTCACGGCAGTGTCTCCTACAACCCTACTTACATTAGCAATGTTCATGTTTGGTATATATAACACTCAAAAGAATCATTCCCTTCATTGTGGTACAGCCTTCATTTCCAAAACAATCAATAGTAAACAACGTGGTTTGCAGGAACAATCACTGAATGAAAGGAGTACTCTTCGCCATGTCGGATATCTTCTTATCATGTTGAAAAATATATCATAAAACTTACTTACGCATGCGCATGAGTACAGGCTGCTAGGAGCCTCTTGTCGGATGAAAAAGGCGAAAAGCCAAGACCGCAAGGTTGTATGGGATTTTAATACAATGGGTATTAACCCTAACCCATACTGCCTTGCGGTCTTGGCTTTAAGCTTTCATCCGACAACGTTAATTGAAATAGCTGTATATATCTCTGTGTCGTAACTGTTCATCAGTAGGATGCCTAAAATGTGTGCAATTCTACAATTGGTTTCGGCTCCATTAAATCCTATACCAATTGCAGAACATTTTAGGAGGAGCCACCCACAATGTGAGCACAGTCACGGACAACACAAATAAGGCTGATAAACGGTACGGAAACGACTATACTTGTAAAATATCCAATATTTCGAAAGGCACAGCCTTTCTTCTTCAGGAACTTACAGATAGGTCTTCTGTAAGTTCCTGAAGAAGAAAGGCTGTGCCTTTCGAAATATTGGATATTTTACAAGTATTGTCGTTTCCGTACTGTTTATCAGCCTTGCTTTTTTATCAAATTGTTTCGGATTCGAACTCAGTTTTGTTCGAGTGGGTCCTGGAACCAAGTTCTCTAGAAGCCCAGACTTGATCTTAATTCAATAAATCGAAGGCCGAAAAACCTTTGTGGCTTTTTGTCTTCTCTTTCATGTTTGACAAATTAAAGTATCCATTTAAAATTCAAAGAGCAAAAAAAATGCCAAGTCATTTTATAGCTTGTGAATCTCCTTATGCACTACAGTACTGGAGCCTAACCTCATATTCAAAATACTTAAGTTGACCGTCGACTGAGGAAATAACCGCAATTTCACAAATCCGAGATAACGATGTGGCACAGCATGACTGCACACCTTTTCATGTTTTTTTGTTTTGTTTTGAAAAAGAACAACAACAAAAAAAAAGAACAACAAAACAACTTAAACAATGTAGCATTGGATTTATTTTGTGGAAATCAATAAAATTTCCAAGTTGCTTCAATGGTACTTACATAATAATTATATATACAAAGCTCCTATAAACTAATAAAAAACAGGTCAAGATTTATGGTTGGCCTGGGGAATGATTAGCCAGTATTAAAACTTAAGGTGACTTCTTCATATGCTATCTTGGAAGTTTTTCATAAAAGTCCAAACAACAGGAAAAAAAAACTAACGCTAGACAGCATCATTTTCATAATGAATACCAGTAAGTCAACCACCAAGACTGATGTCGATGATGAAACAAAAAGAAGAACTCTTGAGGTGATCATATAATTTTTATACAAAAAACTGTGGCTCTCCTCGTTAGGACAAAAAAGTGAGATTGTTGTGATGTGAATGATAGATGCTAACCATCTCCTGCCCTGACCAACATATCTTCTTGGTAAAAATAAGTCAGAGATGTCTTTACATTGTCTAGTATATACACAAGCTGAGTTCACCAGCAGACACTTTAGTCTTTTCAAGAGCATTTCCATACACAAACTGCTACAGTTCCTCCAAAAAACATGTAAAGAAGATTTTTGACTTCATGCGTGAGCTCAAAACCGTAACCTTCTCCTACTACTGCATGCCAGGATGAACCAAACTTCTTGTCCATGCTCTCTTTTATCATCTTTGCGGCAGCCTACAAAGAGTTCAGTTATGCACATTTTGTGAGTGATACAATAAAGAATAAGGGAATTCATTGTGTTGTTCCAGAAAACATCCTTACCTCCCCACAGAAGGTTTTTTGGTTTATTACCTCGCCACCCCTCTGGAAATCCCAGTTTATCTTCATACGTTCCTTTGAAAAGTTTAATTGTTTATGTTCATCCTTACTATGCATGCAATTCATGTTGCAATACCATACTATGTCATGCACAAGTGTGTGAGCAAAGAAAGAAATCTAAATGCAAAAAAGACTGGCAGCCATTGCGTTAACTTTGCTTTGATTTAACTTCCTTGGATGGTTGGTGACCCCTACTTTTTTTTAAGCTAGATACCGGTAATTTTCATTTCTAATTCTCAACAGATTCTGATTGTGAAAAAATAAACAAAAAATCAAATGCAGGAAGTTAAAAATTTTCCCATTTTTCTACCTACACAACATTGAATCCTGCCAACCTGCAGTTTTCAGGGTTTGCAAATTATGCTATTGTTTACTCTGACACAAGTAACTCATATTTACCTAGCTGTAGCAAAAGTTTTATAAAAAAAATCAATGATAAAAGATTTTCGCACGGACATTCTTAAGAGACCCCTCCCCTCCCCTTTGTATTTTCCAATGACCTTCCATAAGGGGAGTATGGTTATTTCCTGGAACCACACATTGTAACAGATTTACAAAATATGTGAGCTACAGACAAAAGGCACCATTATAAAGATGGCAAGGATGACATTATAATGATGATGACGATGACGATGCTGATGATAGATGTGGCTAAATGCAATTTAGGCAATGTTAAATTTGAGTCAATGTGGTCAGCAGTCTGGTCTTATTGTGTTTTGTGTTATATTTCATATTGCATTTCATTCAAGTTGATTGTTGCAGATCAATTGCCTTGCTGTTAAGTGAATCATCTTGGAGTCTTGCGACCATGGAGTTTATCGATTTATTGCCATGTGAAAGATGATGGCTCATACTATTTGCAGAAGCCAGCATATTTCTACCCTTAGTACAGCTGGGTCAACTTTGTTCGTCCACGTGACTTTATCTGTTTCAACCACTGTGAGCCCAAGTGGTATAAGCCATTTTGAGACTAGGCGCGTGATCAGCCTTCACCAACCTTGTCTGGCAGAGAAACATAGTGCATCTCACCATCTTGGGCTCAGAAGACGATGGGGGGGGGGGGGGGGGGGTGAATTTGTAATCATTTTAGGTGATGAAGTGGGGGGGCGCAAAACAGGAATATCGTGGAGTTGCCATTTTGGAGAGATTTAGACTGCAATTAAGTGCCATAATAATATCATTATTATTAAAAATGCCTGTGTATCACTGGGACTCCTAAAACATTCTTTCACCACGCACACCTGGAAAACAGCCTGTACAGCCTTAAACATTACTCAACGAAACATACCTCGTTATTCGCTGAAAACTTTTCACAAGCTGTTACACACAGCTCCATCGCTTCAGTTCGCATTTCATCATTCATGTCGGAGTACTGAAAATTAAACATTGGAGGAAAAAACAGTCAGAATAGTCCAACTGATTATGTGAGCCTTGCACCGAACCTCTCCACTAACTTACACGAATTAGAGGATAACTGTGAAGCCTTTTGTAATCATATCCTCCACTTTCCTGTGCTACACCTCCTTCTGGATTTTCCGCCATAGTATCTGCGCTTTGCAATACAACGAAAATCCACAAAAACAGTCTTTTCTCCTCCAAAACATACAAAGATGGCGGCGATTGTCAACTTTTTTCCGTTCTTTGTTGCCATGGAAATTGAAGCCTCGCTTTCACGTTGGACTCGCTCGTGATCGCGCGAAACTTGCAAAATTTCCCGGGAAATTCTCAGCTGCTTTCTGATGCAAGGTTTTTACTAAATCATGCAATTCTTTCTTTTTCTTATCGCTTGAATAACAGGGGATTACTTTATTGGTTAAACATACCTAACTTTCAATTTTCTGGGTGCGATGAGTAAGAGTTAGTAGTGTGTACTAGCTGAGAGGAAGCACTGAATCAAAATGGCTTCCAATGATTCCGAACTGCTAGTGGAAAATGAAATCGTGGAAACGTGGAAAAGGTTTGTGTGATTTGCTTGTCCGCTGAAAAGTAAACCTCGAAACTTTAAATTGTAATAAGAGCATTTTAAATCGTCTGTTTCTCTCTGTAATTTTGAAAGAGCAGCTACTTATTTACATATCCCTGAACGTAAACAATTAAAGTGATGGAAGTAATAAAGTTGAAGTTGAACGTTTTGCAGAATGAAGTATATGATGATCCATTCATATTCTATATCATCTCTCAGCATCTAGTACAGGCAAATGTGGATTTTGATTGAAGCAAAAACTCCGACTCCTGAACCTATATTTTTCCCCCAACTGACCAACCGACCCACTTTCACAAATAGGAGGGTAATGGAAAATGAAACATTCTATTGGGATTGCCTAAGGATCAAAATTCTTGATATATTTATCTTATATTGTCAATCAGACTGGCCAAGAAGAATTATAGTACGAATTCTCAAAGAAATGTATGATAATAAAGTAAGAGGAATTAACTTTTTGAGCTTGAGGTTTATAAAACTAAATGCCACTCTGTTTTTTAGGGAACAAATTGAGCTCAAGAAGAAACTTGTGGCAGAGGACTGTGTAAACTGGGGAGTGTTAAATGATGAGCCCTTTAGTGAATTGAATCTGATTGGTGGAGTTGATATTTCTTTTCCCAAGGGAGATGGCAATCATGCATGTTCTTGCTTAGTTGTGCTGACTTTCCCTGACCTTGAGGTATGATCATGCTTGAAGACTGCTTTTCAGTTAAAGGAGGGCTGGAGTGAAAATGGTTCAAATTAGAAATGTTTTGGCCTTTTTTTTCCCTTTGCCATTCTGGCCTTATTGTCTTTGTAAATAAGGCCCCACCCATATATCAGCAATGATATGCTTTGAATGTAGGGGTGGCCGAAATGGTCTTTCATAAAATATGGGTCTCAAAAAATTCTAGTCTGATAAGATGGTGGACTGATAGGTCAGTGAGGTATACAGTTGTTTGTGTAGCATCTTTTGTGCCCGTGGGGGGGGGTACTCCGTATAATGGGTATATAGGGATGCTCCGCCCGAAGGGGGTACCTTTTTGAGGCTGGAGGTATATGAAAGGGTAGGGATTTCACGAGTTGAAGTATATGAAAGGGTAGGGATTTCACGAGGTATAGGAAACAGAAGGGAAAACATGAGTTGAAGTTTAAAAAAGGGTAGGGAAACCTGCCATTTAAGTATTATAAAAAAAGCTTTCAAAAATCATATATCAAACACATGCATGTAAATGCTATTTGAAAGGGGTCCATCTTCAATGAAAGGTATATGAAGGGGGTACCATTTTCAATGAAAGGTATATGAAAGAGATACCTTTTCTGTAAAAAATGGTATATGAAAGGGTAAGGGTTTGGATCTCGGGGCGGAGCATCCCCGTTCATAACGTTGTTGAGTACCCCCCCCCCCCCCCCCCTCTGGCTTTTGTGACAGTTTGACATTTGGCGCATGCATTATTGGTATGTTTCATCATTCATGTCTGAGTCGCATCTCGGTCGAGTATCAGTCAAATGTCGGTGGTATATAAAATGTTATCTTTACTTGGTACACTTACTCACAGTTATTTTCACTTATAACTAAATTATTAACTTTCTCAATCCAGGTTGTATATGAGGATCTAACCATGGTGCATCTTACATCACCTTATGTTCCAGAATATCTGGCTTTTAGAGAAGTTGGGTTCCTTGTTGATTCAATTTGCAGACTGCAAAATTGTAATCCAGAGCTGCTTCCACAGGTCATTTTAGTTGATGGAAATGGAATGCTGCATCCAAGAGGTACAATGGAAGCAAAAAGACTTAATTGAGAAAGATGTATAATGTTCATTGTGTCATGAATATGGGATGAGGAAAAAGTTCTGAGTCCCCAACAAGAATTGAACCTATGATCTTCCATACACCAGTTGGATAGTCTCACTGAACTACGAGAGACTTGTGGCAAGCTAGGCTATTTGCTAGGTTAATACATGACATATTTAGACAATTTTTGTACATATTTGCAACACCCTTGTTTTTGTTGTGAGTTTTTCTCACTTTTGTAAAGTGCCTTAGAACTTTTGGATTTTGGCATAATAGAAATTGTCATCCTGCATACTGCTTGGAACCTAGCTGATCACCAGTTAAATTTGTTGGGTGCAAATTCCAGAGATCAAGCATTTGAGCCAGGTGATGGCACAGATGATTATTCAATAAACTAGAAATACGTGTCTCGCAGAACCTCGCGAAGCTCGGGGGAGGATGCACTTCAAAATTTTAGCGATGTGGGAGAGATGGAATTTCTGATTTGACTGGAGAGGTTGGGTTGCATACCGGCAATGGCCCCGAAGTTTAAAGTTGAGACATTCTCGTTCCCAGTCGCTTCGATTTAACTTGTACTTAGTGCCCCGTCTTCCTAAATTATAATAAATGGGAACTGGTACTGGTCAGTTTTGGGTTTTGAGCTGTGGGTCACTGTAACTGCTATGGGACTGGGTATCAAAAGATCCTACGGCCCTTGTTCCCCCACCCCCTCATTAATTTTTGTCAGAAAGAAAATTGGTCTGAAAGTGGATGTATAGTATTGTTGTGGACATGGGTCCAGGACAATATGCAGTGGTGTTCTGTTTATTTTGATTTAGTTTATTTATGCTGTCTTGATTAAATTTTCTTTTTGAAGCTTGTTAGTGCTATCTCCCAAAATTAACCTGTTCCTTTACATAATGCTGTTCAGTAGCTGTTGTTGTATATACTAAGCAAAGTATAGAAACCAGGATGGAGAATTCGTAGGTAAGCCTATCCCACGATTCAACGCGAATGAAAGATATACACAAAATTTGTCTCATCACGTGACCTCGCATTTGCCAGTGACCGCCGACGCGAGCAGTGACTGTTAAGACACCCTTTTCAAGGCCTGTTGTCTGTCGGTCTTCTTTTGTCAGGATTTGTAATGTCAAGAAAACTTCTCTTGCAACGAACAGATACATGCTTTCGAAGATTTGTTCGAAGGATGACACCACAAACGAAGATTTGAAAAAATTATGCTAATAAAATTTGCGCGCGCTTGTACGCGTAAGCATCCAACTGCTTGTCCACGCATATGACGACACTCTTGCACTGTGTTTACCAAATAAGTTCTCTAAAAAACTGAAAACCCTTGGGAAAAAAGTTCTTCTCGTAATAGCTACTTGTTTTATCCACGGTTTTAGCTAGACACAGTAGTTCTGATGTCAACGACAGGAAAAACGTAACTGACGCGTACAGCTACAGCTGTAGTTTGAACGCGCGATATAGCGCGCGCAAGTTTTCCGCTTGTTTTGTACTGATTTGAGCTTTTAGCACTGCTGCATTTACCAAGATTTTTTCCACTATCCTTTGTTCAAGACGGCTTTTGGAAATACAATATAACCCTTTTTTATACTCATTTACTTGAACTTGCTTCGGTCTGAATTCGTTTTATTCCTCAAAAAATTTTCATATTCAACTCTGCAAGCGAGCGCGAATTCCCTAAATCAGCTCGCCTCAATTCAAAGCATTGAAAAGTGCCCACACTTTGATGGTTTTATTCAGCTTGAAAAACATGGAGGGATCTGGAGGGATATGGTGTTTTAAGTCGTTATGATATTAAGGAATACGTTATTTATGTTAAAATGCTAGTGACGCTTCGATTAAGAAGGAGGTACAACTGCACTTTCGTGGTATTTTCGGGGATGATCACCATTTTCCTGCGAGCGGAAAATGATATTTTCTAAGGACGAGAAACGAGGATTAAACTTAGAAATATAAATAAAATTCTTACATTGTGGTTCTTTTCTGTTACCAACGAACCATTTTCCTGATTCCCAAGTCTCCAATAATTAAAACCATAAAATAAGACAACCGACAAAATCACCGAAATATGAGATTTTACAAAAAGTTTGTTTATTTTCTTCAAATGTCGCGGGTAACTTGTTGCGTTGCATCATGGGATAGGCTTCCAACCCCCCCTGAATGGAGGCATTTGGTCAGGCTGTTCGAAGTCTTTGTAATCGATGCTGTCGTTGTTTCTTAGTTGCTCGATCGCGTTGAATTTCAAGTCGCCGTTCTCGCTACAGCGGAGTTTCGGTGGTTAATCTTCTCGAGAAAGGATTTCCAGACACTTGTTCAATCCAGTGTTGTTGTATTTGCTGTTCTTTCTAATTTGCATCAGAAATTGGTCGTGTTTCACCGAGAGTAAACACTTTTTCACGACGATGAGCAAGGGTAAACCGTCAGCCCGGCCGCCGCCATGAATAAACATGAGCGCGCGCCATTGTCAGCGGTCGCGATTTTTGTTGCCTGGCAACTGCACGACATCTTCAGTATATATATATAAATATATTTTTCGCTCGATTTGGCGCGGCTCAGCTCCCGAGACCCGAACACGCGAGCGGCCTTCGGCCGCCAAATTTATTAACCTCGCTACGCTCGGGCCTTCGGCCCTCGCTTCGCGAGGAATGAACACCCGATAAGTTATTTGACATTTTTGGGTTAAATCACCAGGTTTTGGGATTGCTTGTCATCTCGGAGTACTCACTGACATCCCTACGGTGGGTGTGGCCAAGACCCTTTTCCATGTTGATGGGATAGAGCGAGACTCCCAACATGCGGACCAGGTGAGATGTAGGGAGTTGGACCCATCAAATGTGACCACCCAAAACTAGAAAATATCGTCACTTTTGAGAGGACGCATGCTCAAAAGAGTGATTTGTTTCACTCGTATCTATTCTTTTCTTGCCCCAAAATGAAATTAGTGACTGGGCATGTTTCTGTTTCTCGCCACTCATGAAAAAGTTCTTTCTTGATGTGGGTTACTTGATGGGATGACTTCGTAAATCCCTATATGCTATAGCAGGTGAATCCTGTGCCCTTTAAATCACTGAACAATCACTGGATGCAACAATAATTATTATTGGTAGTTGGTGATCACTGGAAAACTCTAGAGACAATGATCAACAGAGTTGATGTACATTAATTGTGACAGATGAAGGCTTTCTTCACAGTCGAAGTGTGATAAATATGTTCCATCTTTTTTTCTGTCAATAAATTGGGGGAAGGGGAGGATCCTATGACCCCCTCTTAGTTCTGCTTTTGCCATGCTAAAGAAAAAATGTCATCTTGACCTCATAATTTCATCAGATAGAAAACATTTACAAATTTCAGAGGCTATTGGTTCATATCCTGCTAAATTTAATCCTTATGGACTCCAAAATTAAACTTTTTCTGTGGTGAAATCAAAATACATCATTGGTTTATTCCTTCCATCAACAGATCAAAAACCTTCTCAAAACTAGTGGAGATAGTTTTGCTCTGCAAGGATCTTCTGGTGCAATATGGGGCAAGGTAAAAAATATCTTTATATCTTTTAGCTGAAATCTGGAGTATTTATTGAGATAATTATTTTCAAACTGAATTCTGTCATCATGAAATATTGCACAGTGCATTTGTGAAAAGTTGTTATATAGGTTATTGTTGAGTTATTTAACGAGAGAGCAAGAAACGTGTTTGAGACTAACGGCCATGTTTTATTCTCCTCTTACTCTCAGTGCGCATGCGTGAGAAATCACTGATGCGTTACAAGTACTAACAAGTTCCAAAGTTCAATATTGCATAACACAACATCTCCCTTTTTGTAAAGTGAGCAATGTTCTATCATTCAAATGTTTAAATGTTCAATCAAATGTTCAATCAAATGTTCAAATGTTCAATCAAATGTTCAAATGTTCAATCAAATGTTCAAATGTTCAATCAAATCCAAGGCTCTCTCTCAACTTCAGAGAGGGTCTGATAAGTCTCTTTGGTCTTGAGGAAATGCAAGGTGATGGGAGAGGTTTTACAGGAGTTGGCATCTTGTCTTGGTATTGCTGCTCAGCGGTGCGGAGTGGTTCTGACTTGTCTGAAGGTATTGGGACGAGATGGGAACGATTTCGTCTGACGGTGCCTTTCTCTGTCTCGATTATGTAGGATCTAGGTGTTTCTGCTGCTTCTGTGACTGTACCAGTAGCTTTTTCATTTTTGATGTGCACAGGGATACCAGGTTGAAGTGGTTTCAATGCAACAGCATTGTGTCGCTGATTAAAGTTGAGCCTCTGCCTTTCTCTACTTTCTGCCTCTCTTTCACGCAGCTTTTCAATATCAGGCCAACTTGGGTTGAGATTAGTGTGAAAGGTCGGAATGGTGTTTCGAAGTTTCCGTCCCATGAGTAGCTCTGATGGTGAATACCCACAAGCTAATGGGGTAGATCTGTATGCTAGCAGTCCCTTGGTCGGATCTTTCTCTTTCTTTAGGAGTGACTTGGTGGTTTTCACGGCACGCTCCACCTCACCATTGGACTGCGGAAAGCGAGGGCTGCTTGTTGTATGTTTGAAACCCCATTCTTTTGCAAAATGAGTGAATTCAGCTGATGCGTACTGTGGCCCATTGTCGCTTCTTACTTCCTCTGGGATGCCATGTCTTGCAAAGATCGCCTTTAGTGCTCTGATAACTTCATGAGATTTTGTGGTCTTCTGCATTGCAGCTACTTCTATATAGCGTGAAAAATAGTCCACAACTATCAGGTAATTCAGGTTATCGAGTTCAAATAAGTCGGTTGCGATCACTTGCCATGGACGTTCAGGGAAGGGTGTCGGAATGAGTGGCTCTGCCCTTTGTTGTCGATGTTTTGCACAGACTTTGCAATTCTCGACCATGTCCTGGACTTCGCGGCTGAGACCAGGCCACCAGATTGATGTCTTGGTGCGTTCTCTGCACTTGGCTATGCCCTGGTGTCCTTCATGCACCTTGTCCAGAACTTGAAGTCTCATAGATGAGGGCACCACGATTCGCGATGACATTAGCAGTATTCCATGGACTACACTGATGTCTCCTCTCAGTGTCCAATAGGGCTTTATTGGGTCACTGAGGTTGAACTTGTCTGGCCAACCTTCCACGCAGTACTTCTTTATTTGTTTGCAGACAGGGTCTTGATCCTGGGCATCTTTGATCTCCATTAGTTTCATGTCTGACACTGGTAGAGAATCCAGGATGCTGTCAACATAGATGTTCATTTCTTCTTCTGGAATGGTTGCCTGTATGTCTGGGTTATCCACTTGCATTCTGGATAATGCATCTGCAATATACAGTTCCTTTCCAGGTACATGATTCACCTCTTTAAAATGAAACCGCATGAGGCGCATTCTTAGTCGCTGTACTCTAGGTGGGACTTCGTCTAAGGTACGCGTAGTGAGAAGTGGGACCAGTGGCTTATGGTCTGTTTCTACGATAATGGATTTCCCCACTATGTAGTCGCTGCACCGCTCACATGCCCAGGTTACGGCTAAAGCCTCTTTCTCTATTTGTGCATATCTGCATTCCACTTGGGTGAGTGCTCTGGATATGAATACAACAGGTCTCCAGGTCTGGTCATCTTGCTTCTGTAGGAGTACTCCTCCCAATCCAAATGATGACGCATCTGCTGAGACTTTGGTCTCTCTGTTGGGATCATAGAGAGCAAGCACTGGTGCTGTAGTCAGGCTAGACTTGATTTCGTTGAATGCTTTTTGTTGGGGTGGTCCCCAGACCCACTGTCGGTCCTTTTGCATCAGGTCTCGAATAGGCTTTGTTTTATCAGCTAAGTGCTCGGCAAACTTGCTCAAGTGGTTCACCATCCCTAGGAATACACGGACCTCGTGGACATTCTTGGGTGCTGACAGGTTTACCACTGCTGCGACTTTCTCAGGGTCCACTTCAATGCCATCTGCACTTACTACGTTACCCAGGAACTTGATCTTGGGGACGCTGAAGGTACACTTGTCTAGGTTAAGTGTAACACCTGCTGCTGATAGCCGTTCCAATACTTCCTTTAGTCTGCTGTCATGTAGCTCTTGGGTGTTAGCATGGACTAGGACGTCGTCAATGTTGCATTCAACTCCTTCAAGTCCCTCAAGAATCCTGCTCATGCATTTCTGAAACTTTTCGGAGCCTGAACTTATTCCATAGGGCAGCACGTTGAAGCAATAACGACCCCAAGGTGTGATGAACGTTGTGAGTGGTTTTGAGCTTTCTGACAACTTTATTTGCCAAAATCCTGAGTTCGCATCTAGCTTTGTGAAGTACTTCGCCCCTGCAAGCTTTCCCAGGGTGACATCCACAGACGGGAGTGGGTGGTTCTCACGTTGAACATACTCGTTGAGCTTTGTCAGGTCTACACACACTCTGACTTTACCATTAGGCTTGGGAGTCACTACCATTGGGGCACACCAATCTGTAGGGTGGTCCACTGGCGATATCACTCCGCTCTTCAACATTCTTGTAATTTCATTCTTGGTTTCCTTGTAGAGTGGCATAGGTACCTTTCTTGGGACTGTAAGTGCAAAAGGTTTCACTTCATCTTTTAACTTGATGGTGTACACTTCTTTCATCACTCCAAGCCCTGTGAACAGCTTTGGATAGTCACGGACTATGTTTGCTTTGTAGTTGTCGTTGATCAGTTCACAGACTCTGTTGATAAGGTTTAGGTTTTCTGCGGCAACTCTGCCGAGAAGTGGTCGTGCTAGGCCTTCTACAACATAGATGTTTTCCTTTATGGAGTTCAGGTTGTTGGTAAGGGTAGCTGTAAACTTCCCCTTACAGTTCAACTTGTATTTGCATGGACCCAAGAGGACTTTGTCTGTAGGTTGCAGCTTTCTCTGAAGATCTAAGTTGAGGAAAGTATCATGTGGAACTACTGTGACATCGGCACCACTGTCCAGCTTGAACGTTACTGGCTTCTTGTCTACGAAGACCGTGGTTGTCCACGGCGACGTTGCAGTGTTACTTTGAACTTCATGTAGATCCACTATTTCTCCCAGGAAGAAAGACTCTTCTTCTTCTCCAGCTTCTACTTCTGATATTTTTCCTTCAGGTTTCGAACTTCTACAAGCTTGCCCCCAATGTCCTATTTTTAGACACTTGTTGCACTTGGAAGCACGTGCTGGGCAGTTCTTCTTCGAGTGAAAACTTCCGAGACACCTTGGGCATTTTGACTGATGTTTCTTCTGAGTTGCACCAGGAGGAATTTTCGGTTTCGGGTGTACCTCTTTCTTCTTCCAAAATTTTCCTTTCGCGATGCTGTCGACTTCCGTTTGTTTAGATTTGAAGCCTCCATCCAGAATGCTTTGTTGTTGTTTCACCGTCTCTCTTTGCCGCGCCAAATTCATAGCTTTTTCCAGGGTCAACTTCGGGTCGAGTTGAAGCTTTTCTGAGAGCTCACGGTTTTGTAGTCCTACGACGATTCGGTCCCGAATCAGTTCGTCTTTTAGCGTTCCGAAATTGCAGTATCTTGCGAGGCCATACAGGTCGGTGATGAAACTATCCACTGATTCGCCCTCTCGCTGGTTTCGTGAATTAAATTTCGCTCTTTCGAAGATGACATTTCTTTTCACGATGAAATGAGTTTCAAATTTTTCTTTTACCTCTTCGTAATTCTTTTCTTGTTCCGTTGTTAGTTCGAATGAGATAAACACATCATCTGCTTGCTCGCCCATCGTGTAGATTAAAGTGTTTACCTGGTTTTCGCCGCTTCGTTTATCCAGTCCCGTTGCTTTTCGAAATCTTTCGAATCTCTGTATCCATTTAGGCCAGTCCTCCGGCTTGAATGAAAATTTTTCCGGCGGTGACACTTGGAAGTTTGCAACTGGTCGAATAATTGGCTCGACTGATGGTGGTTGTTCTACAGGCGGAATTGAATTCTGTACGGCACCTGTGACCACGCTGGGAGAATCCTCGTGCTCGTTGTTTGGCATGTCTTCGATTTGTTTGGCTATCTTTGCTCGTCGCTTTTACTCGTTTATCTTCTCACGTTTCCTATACACTTTCGGTAGAATAACGTGGAAATTTTGCGAAGGTTCTAGGCTTAAAATAATCCCGAATCTGACACCATGTTGAGTTATTTAACGAGAGAGCAAGAAACGTGTTTGAGACTAACGGCCATGTTTTATTCTCCTCTTACTCTCAGTGCGCATGCGTGAGAAATCACTGATGCGTTACAAGTACTAACAAGTTCCAAAGTTCAATATTGCATAACACAACAGTTATGCTGTACCATAAAGTTTCTGTAAGTTTTTTTTTTTACAATATTTAGTATTTTTTTTGTAAAGGCTTCCATTTCAGCCAGACATTTATCAATATTATTGGACGAGGTTGAGCCAAATGTTGTGGTGTATCAGTTTTGAGCAGATCAATTCTTTGCCAAAGCCGAAGACTGAGGCAAATAATTGATCTGCAAGACACTGACAAAATCACGATATTTTGCGATAGCCGAGTTCAATAATTGTTTTACCATTTGATCACCAAGCTTGTTTTTCAATTTAATATTTATTCATAACTGCTACAACAGAGCAGAAATTGGGCTGCCATTGTAGAAGACGGGAGCAGAACAATTATTCACAGCAAAACAACTTTGCACCATTGTGCGCATAAGCAGAATTATTCGTAGGCAGTAATTCGCAGGTCACATGGTGGGCTCTCAGCCAATGAAAAGGAAGAAAAAATGCATTGAATTATTATTATTATTGAAAATGCAAGCATTGTGAAAGGCAGAGTTTGGAACTTGATTGCCCTACCGCCACAGTTTGGCACATTAAAATAAAAGCCAACAAAAAGTTTACAGAAAGGTGACAAGAAATTACACATAACTTTGTCAAGTAGCTACAGTGGGACATACTGTTTGAGAATTGTTTGTGATGTAACATTCCAAGCTTAGAACAGAATGATTACATTCTGATTGGATTTTAGGCATTAAGAAGCACTCAAGAATCTTGCAACCCTATCTATGTGTCAGTTGGTCATAAGGTGGGTCTGGAGACAGCCGTGAGATTAACACATGCATGCTGTCAGTACAGAATACCAGAACCCATTAGACAAGTAAGGAACTTCATTGAAACTGTAAGTAAGGGAATGTTCGTATGATACCCGAGATAGAATATGACCTTCACACCAGTAAGTATTGCCAGTAGGACTCATGAGATGTCAGTAGGAATCACACTGCCAGCACAAGACAGTCCATGCCTGTAGCTGTACTAGATTGAGCCAACCTCACTTCCAGGTCCTACTTCCCTTTTTAAATAATGGACGGTGGAGAAACCCTAGGAAGGTTACCAAGACTCCAAAAATCCTCACTATTTTGTCTTCATTTCTGCAGTTCTAATTTTCAAGTCTGTGGACAAAATCCTATAATGTGACCATTCAAATGAAACCTCTTCAGCAGTACTTTTGCATGGTACCATTTGTTCTAATTTTCAAGTCTGTGGACAAAATCCTATGATGTGACCATTCAAATGAAACCTCTTCAGCAATACTTTTCAATACTTTTGCATGGTGCCATTTGTAAGGGTAATTGAACTTAATTAACAAGAATGATTAACATCTGAATTATCCTTACAATGTCAGTTTATTAACAAACAACTAAAAACATTAACTAAGGGATAACTTGCTCAGAACTAATATAAATACCTAAACTACACGGCATATACATTTTAGTACTATCGATCTCAGACGTCCTTGGACAAGGGATTTTTTTCGGCCCGCTTCACGGGCCGTTGGTTTCAGTCTGCGGTTAAAAAAATGTCGTCACGTGATGACATTTTTTTGGCTCTGCAGTTTCAAAAATGTTGATCACGTGATGCTTTATTTCGACTTCCCACGGCCGTGAATTCATTTTCGCGCCAACATGTCCGTTGTACAATTTAAGGTTTTTTACGGCGTAGTTTTTCGTTTTTACCTGTAGTAAAGTCGCCACCGGCCTGTACTATCGTATCTATTATTCCGCTTCTTATGTCACTGGACAAAGCTTTCCCTGGATGATAGCTTCGGCCGGTTTTACTCCCCAACATCTTTGATCACTTTGCCGGTTTTCTTTTTGGCGCGAGTAACCGAATGGCGTCACGTGATCAACATTTTTGAAACCGCAGAGCCAAAAAAATGTCATCACGTGACGACATTTTTTTAACCGCAGACTGAAACCAACGGCCCGTGAAGCGGGCCGAAAAAAATCCCTTGTCCAAGGACGTCTGAGATCGATAGTAAGTAAGATAAGAAAAGTTTGACTGGATGTTTTTTTTTCAGGCAGATATCAGATCACGAGAGTATCTCAGACAGCATTACACCGAAGAATTGAAAAGCTGTTCATGTAGAGCATCCACCAGTAATGATAATGACACATCAACAATGGAGAAAGATCGACAGAGAAATAGTGGGAAACTTCTGGAAGAAATGCAGCAGACATTTGATGATCTTAAACTCAAATAAACAACCATATCTGATATAATATTTTATGTATGCCATACATACACTGGTATTTACAATATGTTTTTAAGCAAATGTATATAGTTTTAGAATTACTGTACAAAGACTTATTGTAAAAATAGTGTTTAAGCGCCACAAGAAAGTTTTTATTGTAATTCAAAATGAAATATTTTATAAACTGCTAGTTTACACTACTTAAAAAGTATTTTTGTAGCAGATGCAATGATATGCTTTTGAATATTTTTTATGCAATTTTGGTCATTGTCAATTTTAGTTTAAAGAAATAATGGATCCTTTGCATATTTAGTTCTGAGACTTTTTTATCTGCTTTATAAGAAATTTAAGAGATATTCAGGTAATAACACAATGCTAGTAAACTTTAAGTACCTGTAGTAAGCAATACATACAAAGTTGAAAATTGAAAACATTTCTAATTCCAATCATGCCAAGACTTTGCATCAACTTTTCATACCAAGAAGGCAGGATTGAAGTCACAGCATCTTCTTTTGTTTCAAGACGATCATGGGACTTATTTGTCTTTAATTCTTGGTAGGAATTCTCAGCTGATGGAATAACCTGGTCCATTCAAATGTAAACATTGAATCGGGCCTTTCAAGTGGGTAATAAGCTCTCCACAAACGGGTAGTTCTAGCTGCTACCCGGCTCTTATTATTGTCTATAAAATGTTTCATTGTCGCAATTAAAAAGAAAACTGTTAAAGCCGATGGTCTAAAGGGGGGTGGCTAGCCACCCAATCCACTACCCCTGTATCCACCCCTACAGTGCACAATTATCTTGATGTATCAAATGAAGAATGATCCTCGCAGTTGTGATCGCAATTTAAGCAATTGCGAAAAGAAGCCTGAAAAAAATTCAGGACTTCAACGGGGTTTGAACCCGTGACCTCGCAATACCGGTGCGATCCTCGACCAACTGAGCTATGAAGCCACTGACGTTGGGAGCAGGTCAATTGTAGGTTCATATGTTCCCGTGAAAGGAGTGAGTGTGAAATGATATATATGAAATAAATCATATATGAACTGCGGAAATGAAATCAAAACTGCGAGGATCATTCTTCATTTGATTTCATTTCCGCAGTTCATATATGATTTATTTCATATATATCATACACCTTATTCCAAAATGGCGGCCATTTTATTATTCTTTATCTGTATGTTAACTAGCCCTTGTTGCCTCGTCAGCATGTGTAAAATACAACAGAATTTTCACGCGAAAATGAGGCAAAGAGGGCTAATTGAAGTGCATACAAAAGAATAATAAATTGCCCGCCATTTTGGAATAAGGTGTATTTCACACTATCTTGATGTATGTAGCACACCCCACAGCACTAAAAGTATGTACGAGTTTACCAGATTATGAGTTAATTATGCTCAACCAGCTTCACTTTATTGTGCTGTACATAGCACACTCTACAGAAGTGCAAGTCGGCATTTTGTACGTTCCAGAATCAGTTAAAGGTGCGTGAATCTTGATCTGTCTCATGTGGGTATCCCGTCCATTTTGGTGATTTGCCAAAACAGCGATCTGCAGCATATAAGTTCTCAAAGGCTTATCTCCATCAGATAAAGATACGGTCTGCCATCCACTGGGCTCCTCAAGTTCTATCTGTTCTATCTGGTGTAAATCATGAAAGTGATTTCCAGCTCTTATGGATATTTTACTGGGCGTGTAGCTTTCATCCGCCTTGTAATCAGCGTACAAACAAAGGTTCTGAATAGCTGTCTTTCGTCGGAATTGGATGCTGATCAAATGTGGTTGTGGTCCGTCCGATTGCCAATAGGTCTCTAAGTTTCCGTCTCGCAGTTGCTCTACGCCGAACCCGGGTTTGCACGAGGATAAGGACCACACTGCTTGATCACCGATTTCTCGGTATTTTTCGCCGCTTATTCCATCAATTTGTTGCTCGGTGTTCGAAAAATTTTCCGCTCGAACCGCCATTTTGAATTTGGCGCTGCTAGTAAGCATGCGTTAGTGTGAATGACCGCTGACAATACCGACGTTGCACCGACGCCGACCGACGCCATATTTGAACACGTTTTGAAAGAATCGGCAAAATGGTGAGTGTTTTGTTGCAGTTGTTCGTGATATTTAAGCTTAGCATTTCATACTTAAAGAAAGAGCTTTATACATTCAGCTGTTGAATTTATTACGTTACGTTACGCAAGTGATCTCTCCAACGTTTGAGTTTTAGACAGTCGATTTGACAAGAGCTTAGAGGATAATCAAACCATTTTTATTCAATAAGCTTATAAAAGCTTAATTGAAATTATTTATGCTCCTTTTTATATATATCGTGTAATTCTGTGGTAAATTGAAAATAAATCCCGCTACATGGGATAGAGAAATAAAAGAGGATTTGCCTTGATATTGTGCCTGATACATTTTATGTTTTTTTTTCTGCAGACAGACAGGTACAACATTCACAGTCAACTTGAACATTGTAGGTATATAGTAATGTTCAAGATTGAGATCCTTAAAATCAACTACTATTGTAGTTATAGGATATTATTAGGGCTGTCAACAGTAGTCAGCAGCTGGCTATAATGACCAGCAAAAAAATGACCAAAGGACATGAGCCACGGGAAGCTGTCTTGAGTTCACGACAACCCGTTTGTCTTGTGTAGCCAGCAACAGTGCTGGAAATAACAGTCGGTCATCGGACACAGGGGCGGATCCAGGATTTTGAAATGGGGGGTGAAATTTTAATAAAATAGTAATAAAATATTATTTATTTGAGAAATACTTTAGAAAAAAGAAAGAAAGGGTCTCAGAAAAGGGGGGTGAAAATTCACCCATTTCACCCCCCTGGATCCGCCCCTGGGACATTGTCCGACCAAAATCCGAAAATGTCCGACCAATTTTGAATTATGCTCGGACATGGTGACCGAGCACAAAAATTACTTAGCTTTTGCCTTGAAAGTCTTGTTAACAAATCGCGTTTGATTCCAAAAAACATAACAGTAATAATTTACGCTGTTTGTATGATTTATTTTGCTGTAAACGGCTCTCTTGATTTGAGAAAATTCAGAAATGGCCATGTCATGAAATTGCCCTACAGTGCATTGCAAAACTTCTTATAGCACGTCGTGTATGCTTACCAATTGTGTCTCAGGAGAAATCCAAAATAACAGATGTCCAACCAAAATGTCCGATCAAAAGGGAGGTTTGAAAGGACACGTCCTCTCAAGCAAGAAAAATTATTTCCAGCACTGCAGCAACCTCAAATCTTATGACAGCCCTGCATTATTTCAGTATCACTCTACACCTTGTATACCATCATCAGAAGGAAGAGGCAAGGTAGTGAGAATTTAAGAATAGTTGAGTGTTGAAAGTAATTCATGAATGGCTTTGTTTTGCATTGTTACACTTAGTGATTGGCTACAACATGTTATGCCACCTTATCAACCAATCAGAAGTAAAACCAAAGCCAGTTGTGACTTTATACTTGCACATGTTTTTCTGTGCTTGGCACTGGCTACATATATTAATTTTGTTTTGAGTTCTGATTGGTTTATTGGATTGTTGGCGTATGTTTTGATTGGCCAGAGTAACCACAAAGGTTTTGGTTTTAGGACACTTGATTGTGAAACTGCTCTAACAATGTAAAACAGAATAAAAGAATTTCCACTAATACTGATTAGTAAATTACTGGGGTATGTGATTCGGATTCGGCCGATTTGAGGCTAATTGTGCAAAATCGCACCATCACATAATATCGGGATCACCATTTAATAGTCTGATGATGGTATAGATAATAGTTATTACTAAGTCCTTTTCTCTTTCATTTTAGTGCAATCAAAGTATGTTGGTACTGGACATTCAGATACAACAAAATTGTAAGTACAGTACGTATATTCTGTCGAGTATGATCGTCTGGGTTAGTGGAGTACAGTAGTTCTGAAAAGAACTGTTGTTGACAATGACTGTTGTTTTGACAATCTGAGTGGAAGTCATCTCCATGTCTCTGAAGATGACTTCTACTCAACAACTGTAGCAAAAGTTATCTTCATGACTCTGAAGACGACTTCTGCTCAGCAAGGTGAGATGAAAAGGAAAAAATCAGCTTCCGCTTCAGGCAAGTTGTCACTTCAGCTTACTAGCCCGGAGCTCTGAGGAGCTAGCCCAAAAGGATTGTTGTTGCTATCCAAGTATGTTTAACTTACAAATAACCAAGAATCACAAAGGTGATAATCATTCAATTTCTATTGTTCACCTTTGTTTTTTTTTTACATTTTTTAAATGTTCCCAATATTCACTTTTGTTCAGGAACTTTCTGGTACACACACTTTCTTAACTTAATTATAAGAAAAAGGCAACAAATATTGCTTGCCCGTTGGACAAACTGCAAGAAAAATACACTAGCCGCGCAGGTGATTCCACTAGCCCCGGGCTATCGGACAGCACTTTTGTCGTGCCCTGCTCAGGTTGATGAAATGTCAGTCCATGTCAACAAAAACAGTTCATTTTTAGAACTACACTAACCCAGACAATTACACTCAACAAATTGCTGATACTCCTGGGCTCATACTCCTTGGTAAATAAAGGTGCAATGAACTGCGTTAACTATGGTTAAGGAAAAGATTAAGACTTACCTCAGGATTATTTACTATCAATGGAAAATGCCATTTAGTGTGGGGTTTGCAGCCATACCTATTGTTATTTACTTCTATTCTTGCTATTATTAGCCATCCTTTTTTTTTATTGTTTATTGTTTATTATTATTATTATTGCAACACACACACAAAACAAAAAAAAAACACTACTTACAAAACAAAGACGAACACTACTTACAATACTATTACTACTTACAATACAATACTTCCTTACAATACAATTCTTGCACTACTTTGTTCCACAATTGGTTCTTAGGTATGCACCTATGTAGTTAGAAAATTACAGTTTGAAACAGGTTTCCACTTAGCCTCAAGCATCTTCAGATTATTATATTTTGCAGCAATGAGACGTTCGGTTTTATATTTTCTTTTAACTAGTTCTTTATAGGAAGAGAAAAAAAGAAGACTATTATTTCTACGACAGTTCCATAAATGTAGCTTACCTAAAACAATTAAATAATTAAACAAAAGACATTTAGTATCTGTGACACCAATTAAAATAGTTTTTAACTCGAGTTTCCTTTGTTCTTTAGATATAGAGAGCCAATAAGATTCAAATTCATCCCAAAATGCACGCGAGTGAATGCAGTAAAAAAATAAATGAATGATTATTAGCCATCCTTACTTCGTAAATGGTTTTCTGTAATTTGTCTAGTACTATTCTTCAAAATCAAACCATTGTGGTCGAATTTTTATAATCCAAAGTTACATTTGCAAAGCATGTATGACATTTTTTTTAATTATTGCTTGGTCAAATCACACATGACATCCTCATAAAAACATAGAAAAGATCTTTGATATTGCAAGCAGTCTAAAAGACATGAAATTTTGCTTCTGTCTAGTTTAATTAAGACTGTGGGTTTAGTTGGACTCTGCTGTCTTGATTAATAAACATCATGCTAACATAGAAATGTGTTGTTGCAGAAAATATCCATACCTAGCCCCAAAGGATTGTATGTGTGTTTGGGGGTGGGGGGGGGGGGAGGGGGAGGGTGGGGGGGAGGGTAGGTTCCTTACCCTCCTCCCCCCCCCTTTTGGAAATTCCAATTTTGCTTCTGACTTTCCTTTTTGAGTCCACTTCCTCTTAATTTCCAATGACCTTCCACTGGGGAGGTATGGCTAGTTCCCTGTTTTACTTGATGTGTTCTTTTCAGTGAGTGGCTAGTGAATCAACACAGGGACAGTGCAGCATCTTATATTGGTCACTATAATCTGATGGATTACTTTGCTTTAGTGGAAAATGAAACAAGAGCCAGAACAAAATTCAACCTTTTAGAGGTAATTCATCAAAAAAAATGTTCTTGTGCTGTTTTAGGAGTTTTACGTCAAGTTACAGGTAATATTTCATCCTTTTTATTTAACATGTGATTGGGGAAATTGTTGTTTTCATTCACTGAGGGTTTTATTTATTCCCGGTTTGTAATAAATGATTTTCAGATTTTACTATGTCGGCTCATAAACACATGTTTGACTTCCGTGTGACCCATGAATAAAGAGTTGAATTAAATGTGATTTGTGTATCATTTTGTTTTTGCATGTATGAATTTGTAACCCTTTTGTGGCCACAAGCTACTATAATCACCTTATCCATAAGTGGCCAAAGGCGACTATACAGGGCTCGAAATTGCGTCTGTATCGGGCGTATTTGCGACTAAAGATGAATGAATGAAAACTTTATTTAAAACACGGTAAAAATATCAGTGTACAATAATAGAAAAAAAAGATACATAACATGTATAAAATTTTCAATTCACTGGTTTACATATTTGCCGTGTGAGAGTCCGATACAGAGAACCACCTTTTCACTTTTCCCACTAAAATTTGTCTATTAGTCGTGATTTTGCGACTGTTTTACGGCCTAGCTACATGTAATAAAGGAATTGTATTTAACAGTCTTGTGTCTTACTTGTAACTGGTAGTTGTAATTTTATCCAAAAAATCCTGTGAAATCCACATTGAATGTTACGTGACTTAATCGTCGATTTCATGCTCCATTAACACGGTTTCCAAGAAGTGTATCACGGGCTCACTTTTTTAGAAATTTATAGTTTTTCATTTCCAGTAGTAGTATTTAGTTTTTTTTTTGCGACTTATTTTAGGAACTGCTCGCAAATTGCGATTGAGAATTTTTTTAACTTGGAGCCCTGCTATAGTCACCTTGCGCTATTTGGGGAAAAAAAAATTGGCCATGGAGAGATGAAATTTGAGGAATCTTGGCCATGAAAGGGTTAATGTCAATTTATTATAACAGTTGAGGTTCCCTTTAAAGCAGGAATTAATCCTTGTTAAATTTTGTCATTGTAGAAAATGTTGCAACCCTGTGGCACACCACCGCACAGACCTGATCAAGATTAGGATAGCAAGTCATGATGATGGTGGGTATGTGTGTGTGTTGTAGTATAAAAAACATCACAGTGTAAAAGTTTAGCTAATCTCTTATGCAGCCATTATTTTGGTCATCATGCAATGCTTCTTACCATTAACTCACCATTGGAAATAATCAGTTAACTCATGAAGAAGATAATTGTGTATTTTAAATTCACATGGCTCCCAGAGGTTTCAACATCAGAAGCCATGTTGAAATCTGAACATGCAAATGAGGCAAAGATAGAAGAGGATCCTGGGAAGGAGGTTGAAACTTGAGATTGCTTTCGTTTGTTTCATTACGATAATAGTCATTTCAATACTTTCATATTTGTTTGTTGTGCTATGTCTCATAACACATTTTAACCCCAACAAAGACAAAATACAACAAAATATTAAATGTTTATTTCTCTTTTATACATTAGAATTCATTTTTCCGTGACAATCGATTGTGTTTGAAGCATAATAGATTTTCTTTGCCATAAGTTTTAGATAAATTGATTATAATCGATGATCAGCACACCACTACCATTAACACGTAGTGGGTAGAAGCGTTTCTTAACAATGTCATATTCACCCGCTAGACAGAATATACTGGGCCATTGTAGAGAGGTGCTTATAAAAGAAAAGCTTCAATAAGTGTAAACTAAAACCCTTCTAGAAATAATCTGCAGCAGTCTATTTCTGGACAGTCAAGTGGGCACACTTATTACAAGTGGGAGTGACAATCATTTGAGGTAGGGAGGGGGAGTGAGACCTTTGATTGCATGTCTGATTATCTCATGCACTTGATTATCCAGAGAGACTGCTGGCAGTTTACTATGAAACATTCACCCTTGAGATTGAATTTACTGGAGCAGCTGATTTAGAGAACTGGCAGTAACAGGGGGTGTCATTAAAAATACTAGAGTAAATGTATTGGTGATCAGGACAGAAAAACAACTTGGCTATTGTTGGGATGTGGATGTTGGTGGTGGTTTTAGGAAATGCACATAAATGTTTGTTGTAAACACTCAAGTAAGATTGAAAATGTTTGCAAAAGTACCTTTTACTAGTGCTCGCTATGTCCATCTTGGATAAAATGAATCTGAGAAATACACTATGATGCCACAATTGTGTTTTGTTAAACATGATTGTATTTAACTTAAAGTTGTGAAGCAAACATGATCAAAAAATGTTGTTTGCATCCAGGTTAACATTTGCTCACACTTATGAGTTGAGTGTTTGTTCTTCAGTGTTGTATCCCCGTCGTCTTTGTAGAAAGAAAAAGCAGTGATTTGAGAAAATAGTACATCATTATGCATATACACAGATATACAAAAGAAGCACCTTTGTTATTCTTCTACAGTTTATACATAGAATATTGCAACATAACCAAGTTAATATAGTCTTCGACTGCAAAAAGGCAAGCCATTAAATCAGTGGCATACAACAAACTGTTTTGCCAAATACTGCCCTCATATTTTAGATGAAATGTTTAGGTTCTCAAACTGGAAATGTAAGCTGATATTTTTTAACTCGATAATTTAAACAACGCCTGACGTTTTTGAGAGGGTAAAAATGCCATTTTTGGTTCTCGGAAAGTCCAGCTAAAAGTAGATCGCTTAAAAATGCTTGGAAGTCATATTGAGTTAACTTTGAGGGAAAAGGATTTTGTTCTTAATATTTTCGGCCTGTTGAATTTTTAGCTAAGGCATCCGAAATGGTAAAAATGGAGCTGATACAACTATACCTTTCAACGGCATTACTGAAATCATCAAAACAAACATAAACATGACTTTCTTAAGTCTTTGATTAATGTGGCTTTTTAGGTGCCCTTGTTAAATTAGAGTGTGTTATATAATCATGACAATTTATCACTGCTATTAAAGTTACATCTTCAGGTGATTTTGGATGCTCTACAAATAAGAGCCTAGCCATTTTTGCATGTAAAAATAATTGGGTTAACTTTTGTCAATCTAGGGTTCTTTACCTCTCCTAATCAGTCTTTTTATTTTGTACTTTCTTAGATTCTACTCTACGTTCATCTTCATCTTTGCCATAACATCCCTGGTTCATAAGAACGTGATCAATCCGCGTTACCATGGATACATCTGTAGAAACAAATGCTTTCTAAGCTCTCTCTAAATGGAGGCGAAATCACTAAAATGTAGTTGTCTTTTCGATAATAAGGTCGTGCATTTAAACAGTTTTTTATAATATGCTTTATCCAAGTTGTACAGTTCAATTTTAAGTGATAATTTTAGTTGTTTTTTTTTGTTTTTGTACTGTCATGGACTGTAATCACCCAATCATGTTAATAATCTTTCTCGAAATAAAGTCTAATTTTCTTGCTGTATTTGCGTCATCGTTAATCTATGTCATTACAGTGTTAAAGCTTAACCAACCCTGCGCCTTTTATTTTCAAGTTTTATTGTCTTTCATGAAAGGGGCCTCTCCAATTGAGAAGCAAAAAATTTTATCCAGAAATCGATGTGAACATTACATTAGACACTTCATCTGCTTGACTTCAAACTCAAACTTTAGACCTTGTACAGCATAATAAACAGCACCACAGGAAAGTACTGTTCACAAGTATTCTCTTGGATTTGGATGGTCACACTTCAGTCACAAACTCAAAAGCTATAACCACCTTGTTTAGCACAATGAACAGCATAACAGTCCAATATGAAGTCCAAAGTTTAAACAATCTTGCATGACCCACGATCTAACTAGAGGGTGGAAGGGGTTAAATTAAAAATCCAACTGATTAACACCTTGCAATTATTAAGTATTAGTCAGTCAACAAAAGCGTAAGCTTAGCTTTTTAGCACAGAAGGCTATAAACAAACGAAACTGAACCCTTTTTATGGACACCGAGACAGCGCAGAATGTAAAGTGCAGTTGTCACAAGACAGTCACCTGTAATTAACTTCAGTTAATTAGTCGAGTACCTAATCAGTGTGTAGGTACATGTACTCTTCCTTGGTCATCATTGTTTTCTTTTAAGGTGGCTCCATATTGTTCAGTCCTCTCGTCTTTTGCATTCCATTACAGTTAGCCCGATGGTGTGGCTAAAAATCTTTTACTTGAAACCAGTAAATCTTTTATCAGTCAACAAAGTGGTATCCAAACGACGTCATCATTCAAAAATTTCACCGCGCAGTTTTGAAGTTATTAGCCTAAAGAGGTTGAAAATGGGTTTTTAACTTTTTTGGCATCTTTTTACGTTGCCATGGTAACAAATTTTGATGTCGTAGCCACCTAAATTTGTTCATTGGTTAAGTGTTTACAAACCTGTACTAAACGTTTTCTCTTAACTTTACTGGTGTAGCTGTGATTGAATATCATAGATGTATCATGATGGGAATGTTTAAACTATTAGGAGCCACCTTAAATTAAGTGAGTGAATTTTTGAGGATTAAGTCCGGCGAAAACGCTTGAAGCAAAAGCCACCATTTGTAACAGTTATCGGGACGTCTGTGACGGATCAATAGCAACATAAGCGCACGAATAAATATAAAAGCCCAGTTTTAGTTTGAGAGATTAATGACGTCTCCCTTTGAAAAATGCCTGTAAATTGTAAAACTTCCGTGAAACTGTAAACTGAGATTTTCCGAAAGGCGTCTAAACAAACGGCGGAAAAGTGTAAAAGTGCAACAAAAAAAAAGAAACACTACGCGCTCTCAAAATTAAAAATAATACTTGTTACCCCGACAGTCGATTTATTAATAGTTAAATGAAAATGTAATAAAACTTGCTATTTGCCTGGGGTAACCATTAGAACTATCAATTTCACTACCTATAAGATAACAGTTCAAACAAACAAACTGATCTGAAATTACAGAAAAAAGAAAACGCCCGAAAGAAACACATCGCTCTCAAAAACAATAATACCGGTTTTTTTAATAATAAGTTTTGGTTTATTAGCCTGGGCAGCTATTCGGCTTGGTAACAAATCAAGCTTGTCCACCTTTTTATTGCCAAAATAAAACTATGAGCCCGACTGAGGCTCAAAGTTTATAGTTCTAAAGTGTCGGGCCATTCAGACAAAAGCTGTACTTTCCTGTGCTACCCACTACTGTTTCTTGTGCTTCATAAGATGGTTCTCGCCTTTGAGTCTGTGGATGAAATCCTTTCCTGTGGTACTGTTTGTTATACTGTACAAGGTGGTTCTAATTTTTGAGTCTGGATGAAATCCTAAAGTGTGACCACTCAAATGAAAGCCATCGAGCAGTACTTTCCTGTGGTACTGTTTATTATGCTGTACAAGGTGGTTCTAACTTTTGAGTCTGGATGAAATCCTAAAGTGTGACCATTCAAATGAAAGCTACTGAGCAGTACTTTCTTGTAGTACTGGACGTTTAATTTTTCGTTACAAGATGGTTTTTACTTTTGAATCTCAGTTGTGGATGAAATAAATCCAAGTGTTAACAAACAGGTAAAGGATATCCTCAGTTCAGCACTGTTCAAAATTGACGTTCTTTCAATATGTTTCCAAAAAAATTGTTATTTTTACACTTTGAAATCTAGTAACTCATATAATATTTATAATATTCGTTGAAAATAATAAATTAAAACTTGCTCACGGATTCTAGTGCGAGATATTCTGCGAAATGAAAAACCGACATAAGCAATTAATTGAAATAGCGATATTTCAGCGTCTGACGATTCCGACAAGGTTGACAGTGCAATATTACTTGTGATAAAGAACTACAATCATTTTTAAATTAAGCCCTCTTTAGGCACTGTGTTTGTTTACTGTTAAAACAATATGAAAAGTTACTGATGAAGTAACTATGAAAATGGTCTCCAGGACGCCCCTTATGAAGTAAAACGAAATACTAACGTCCCGTAACGAACTTTTTGAAATGTCGTTTTTAGCCATGAAATCTTTCGAGAAGAACCCAGCTAGTTGTAAGAACAAAACGTCTTATTAGAAGAAATAAGTCGGCGAGAACAAAGGAAAATATCTGCATAAATTTCAACGATGACCTAATTCTGTAATCCCGGTATACAAAAGCGAAGTGGCATCATATAGATATCATTATCGTATTGTTTATTCGCGTATATGAGCAAATGTCACTTGTTTGTAATGAGCTCAAACTTAAAAAACGATCGTTTACGGTTTAGGATTCACCGATAAGGAGCTTTTCAATAAAGACGAGTTCTAACTAACTAGCGGAAAAAACGCCGACAGTATTGTTCAAGGTTTAAAGTCCTGATGACACAGTATTTTTTTGTTTCGTGCCGGTAATAAACCCTGCGCCAAGCTCTTTAGATAATGGTTTTGTCCACATGGGAATAATCTTGTTGGCATTTAATTGGTTATCGGTCTTCTCATTATAGACAGAAGGGTAGTTTGGTCAAATCCTTTTTTGAATGAACTTTTGCATAACAGAGATTATGCGAAGTGGCCCATAATCGCTGGACTCGCATCCGATCAGTGTTATGCAATGTAGGAGACCGTGTTTCGCAGAAAACATTTTCACGGAAACAGAAAGAAGCCCAATTTTGCCTTAATTGTCATGGATCCGGTCACATCGCTGAAAATTATAGTTTTTCCAAGCCTCGAGGACAAGATATTTGTCTCGGACAAGAGAGGTTTTTGCCCGGCTTCTCCAAGCGTGTTCAATAAGTCAACAAAGGGAACCACGCTTGTGGACATGCAAACAAGAAATGACGATCGAACTGACTTGAGAAAACTAACAGATGAACGCAAGCTTTTCAAGAACAGAAGGCAGTTTAGCTGCCCCAATATCATTGATTTTAACAAGCTAAAATCCTACCAAGAAATTCGCCCAGTGCACAAGCCGAAAAGGATCTTTAATGGTTTCTTCCCTTCTCGAGTTCGTTCAACAATCTCTGGATTATCGAACGCTTATAAAGCGGAGGGTCAGGTAAGTTAGATTATTACTATTTCTTAAATTAAATTTTACCCTTCCACCTTTAAATTCTGAAGAGAGATACAGTAAATGCCCGGTCGGTTCCACTCGAAATACCAGCTGTCTCGAGCAGATACATTTCCCTTGGTTACTGTTGTAAACTCCTACTGATTATCTTGAACAATCGCTTACTGTTTTCTCATCGAGTAAAACAGTGAGTCGTGCAAGTTGATTTTAACTTTTGAGTTTGTGTATAAAACATTTAGATGAAAGTACTGAGCAGTACTTTCATGTGGCGCTGTTTATTATGCTAGGTAAAGTGGTTTCAACTTTTGAGTAATTGGAAGTTCTGGCCCCGGTTGTTCAAAAGGTGGATAGCGCTATCCACCGGATAAATCACTATCCAGTGGATAGCCATTAGCAAAACCAATTGTGTTATCCGCTGGATAGTGATTTATCCGGTGAATAGCGCTATCCGCCTTTTGAACAACTGGGGCCTGAAGAGTGCCGACAATTCAAATGAAGGCTACTCAGAGCAGTACTTTCCTGTGGTACTGTTTATTATGCTGTACAAGGTAGTTCTAACTTTTGAGTCTGTGGATGAAATCCTAAAGTGTGATCATTCAAATGAAGGCTACTGCGCAATACTTTCCTGTGGTACTGTTTACTATGCTGTACAAGGTGGTTCTATCTTTTGAGTCTGTGGATGAAATCCTGGTGTGACCATTCAAAATGAAAGCTACTGAGCAGTACTTTCCTGTGGTACTGTTTATTATGCTGTACAAGGTGGTTCTATCTTTTGAGTCTGTGGATGAAATCCTAAAGTGTGATAATTCAAATGAAGGCTACCGAGCAGTTCTTTCCTGTACAAGCTGTACAAGGTGGTTCTATCTTTTGAGTCTGGATGAAATCCTAAAGTGTGACCATTCAAATGAAGGCTACTGAGCAGTACTTTCCTGTGGTGCTGTTTTACTGTTTATTATGCTGTACAAGTTGCTTTCCACTGTCGAGTCTGGATAAAATCCTTAAGTATGACCCGCATTCAAATGAAAGTTATCGAGCAGTACTTTCCTGCGTTGTTGTATGTTATGCTGTACAAGGTGGTTTGGACTGTTGAGTCTGTTTATGAAATTCTCAAGTGTGGCCATTGAAATGTGACAAGAGAAAGCCATCGGAGGACTGCTTACATGTAGTATTTTGCTTTTTTATATCTTGCAAAGCGTGAAATTTCAATTTTGTTCAATTTTCACTGGAACTTCTTCAGCCTTTGAAGAGTACTGATAAAAGGAAACTTCTTCCATGGTTTGGCGAAGAGTGAAAATCACAGTTGCCATGGGACACTTAATTTAAATAAAGTCAGTCACCAACCCATACAGTAACTTATCTACCTTGAAATTAGTTAAAATACTTCTCAACTTTTTACCTCTCTAGAATACCAGATAAAAAAATTGACGAATTTTTTTCTGATATAGATCGGTCCGGATCCTGTAGCTACTTGAGCACTAAAGTATGATACTGAGATGATCATGATTTCCCGAATTTAATGTTAGCCTTGAAAACTTATCTGGCTCGTACTGTTATTTGCGAAGGTACAAAATGTCGTAACAACACAGAATTTAGGTCTGAAGAGAGTCTATTTTAATCTTCTATAAACCTTTCTATACAGTGTTCAATTTTAGGACCGCTTCCTGATTTGTGCTTGTTATGCAATAAATCAGTGAAAAATTAGTGCTGTTGAAAATGTAAAGGAGGGTTCTAACCTTTGACAAACCATTTTTATTTAGAGACCTATAGTGTATGTTAAAAATTACTGAAAATTGGTTCTTGTCTTTTTTTCCCATATGTCGGTGAGAGAAAAATGACTGAAAACGAAAAGTGCCCGACGAAAAGCACATGTCGGTCACACTTTAGGCAGCCGGAGCTGGCACCCGTGAAACGAATCGATCGTTTCAGTTGAAAAGCCGTTCGGAGGCCGCCGTTTAGTCATCTTAAAAATGCGTAATAAATCAGACTATTAAAACCCTGAAAAACTTGAGCTTTCTTTAGTAAAATCCGGCCTCCAACATTCAAAAATACAAACACGGAAAATTTAACGCCTTTTGTTTTCGGAGGGATAGAAATGTCGTTTTTGGGTACGAAATCAGTAAAGTCAGCTTGGATTTTCGGAAAGAAGAAAACAGCCAGTAATTCGGGTGGTAAGATTGCCTAAAATTTTCTGCTGCTAAAATATTCAGCTAAAAGAACCGAATAGACTCCTTTAAAGGCACTAAAATAATACGGAAAACAGTAGAACGCTATTCCAAGCGTTATCAGTACTCACATCCCTTGTTGGATTTGACCCACAGCCTGTAAAAGCCGGCCGTAAGAAACACGTAGAAGAGGTGACTTGATGGTCGACACTAGGAGGATTATCATCTCAGTTTTAAACCGGCTTTTTGATGTTCAAATACGACATACAGTTAAAATTGATGCTTTTTTCTGTATAACGCAAACCTTAATCATCGGGGACATGAATCGTAACAGACACAGCTGCAGACAGTCAAATTAAAACTTAGGTTTTTTAACAAATTTGAAAGCAGTGCGTTATATGATATTTTATGGAAAATGCTCGAACTCACGGTTTCATTTTAAGATGTTAATCATTTCTGTGTTTTTTGCATGTACCAACTCCGTGTAATTATTCTCAATTTTTGAGGCCAGCCAAATTGGAAAAAAGCTACATGTATTTGATGTGGTCACACCCTTTCTAAGATGGATACCATCACCTGCATGAATAAATTGATGGGTCATTTTAGGATACTTATGGCAGGCATTAGACCTCTCTACTCCTATAGCATTAATGCAAACTGTTTCGGGAGTAAATGTATCTAAGCATCTTAGTGCTAAGTTCTTCCTCCATTCGAGTGGCAAAATAACATGATCAATTTTCCAAGCTTGATGAAATGACATTTTTGAGAGAAGAACCCAACACAGTGAAGTATTGTCTTCAAATCGAATCAACCGTCTGCATCAGGTTTAGCATTATAAACAACATCACCATGCAGAAGACAATTGCTCAGGAGGTTGGCTTTCATTTGGCCTGCGAACATCGCTTCCGGCCGTTTAGGATCTTATCCACAGACCGTCCCTCGAAAGTTAGAGCCACCTTGTATAGCATAATAAACAGTATCACAGGAAAGTACGTCAAATGTTAGGATTTCATCCACAGACTAAAAAGTAGCTAAAAGTTAGAGCCATGCACCTTGCCGGTATAGCATACGGCAGTAAAGTCTTGCGCAATTGCTTTCATCTGAACTGATGTCGCTTCGTCGACGAACACGAAGGTTAGAACGACGTTACAGTGGTCAATTATGCACTGGTGTTATAAATTTTACAGCTCTGAAAAATTTAATTAAGATCGCGCTTTTCACATAAGAGAGCTTTGAACTTAATATCAGTGGAAGGTATTGGTAGCTCGGCTTGCCTTTTAAGTAGCCTTGTATTAAAATTTACTCAACTATAAAGTGTAATAGGTATTCCACCCCAACAAAATAATGACAAAATTGAATTCATGTGCTCCGTTTTCAGAACAATTGAAGAGCTGGGGACATAACCAACTTATGTCGAATTTTGAATATTCCACACAACAAATGCGGGTTTTTTTTTAGCCAAGAAAGCACTCTTTTGCTAGAGTAAGGACAGGTTTATGTAAGTTAAAGTAAAAGAGAGCCAATCAGGCCAAAACTGATATATCTTGTATTTTCACAGAAACAGACAAAATACATTTTGGCTACAAGGACGCACGCTATACGAGTATTCAGGTCAAAAGGGTTATTTTTTCTTTCAAGGATGTGGAATGTTTTGGTCTACAATTGAATTTCTTTTACTTTAACTAATATTAACCAGCCATTAATTTTTCAACATAATTCTTTTTTTGGCTTAAAACAAAAACACAATTTGAGAGTAAAAAATATCCAAATTCGACTACAAAAGGCTGGTAATGAGATGGAAAAACTTGGCATGCATCAAATTTCATCGTTGTTTGATTATTTGAGAAACCTTGTTATACGGTATAAAAAATTTTTTAAGTGTTTTCTTAAGGTTTATTAAAATTTGCCTTTTGAGTAAATGCTGTTGGTATTAAAAAGAACCGATATATCATCTCGTCTGATAATGTGATTTTCTCCGGCCCAGGCCCTGAAAAAACCTTCAATTGTCTGTCTTACGACGAACGACAAGATAATTTTACGAGGTTTCTTTTATTGAGATCCCTTTAAAACAAGACGGCAGACAGTGACTTATTCCAAACAATAATATCCAGTCATTGTTATCAGGGTCACACCACCCCCCCCCCCCCCCCAATAAAAAAAAAAAAAATAATAATAATAATAAAAGTAACAATAAAAATCCACTTTGCTACCCTGCATTTTAATTGTTCTATGCCTCATTAAAACCCAAGCAAACTGTATATTTTCTAAAAGCTTAATAATGAAAAATTACGAAAACGGACGAAACGTGTTTGCTTGAAGAAAAAGAATATAGCGAATGATCACCAAAAGTACACCTTTACAAAATTGAGTTTCGATCCAGCCGGAAGGAGATGAGCATCGCACCAAGTATCTAACACCTTTGTCTTTAACAAAAACCCGCGTCTCTGACTTTTACCTTTTGATTTCGTTCAAACATTATTGGAATTTAAATGCAGAGAAATTGCAAGTCACATTTCCGATTTAAAAAATATCGGTTAGGGCATGGAATGAATCGGTTAGCTGTTGAACAAGATCTCCGTTGTCAGATGAAAATGATTGAAAACCGCCATACGCGTGGGTGGGGACATCCAAACCTTTGTTTTCCTTTAAAAGTTCAGGTTTATTTTTTGTTTTATTTTGTTTTCTTTGAGAAACTCGGCCATCAATTAAACGTATTGAAACTGAGCATTTTTTCTCGAGAAAGGTGGCATATTAATAATCTGTTAGAATTCTCTTTTAAAAATATTTTTGATGGCGTTTTTACCAAAAAGCTCTATGATGTTTAGAAGCGAGGAGCATATAGATTCTGCAGTTTCATTTATGAAGCGTATCACTATCCTCGTGGTGCTTTTTTCCTTTCAATTGAGCTTAACAAGAAAGTTGGAGACCCAATAGCCTACTTTTGTAGATGGTATTTAACGTATAGCTACTAAATATCATTAATTTTGTGGAAATAAGTATGAAAATATTTTTGATGCCCGGGAAGAGCTCTTTTTAGCTGGCAGGAAAAAAATCTTCTAAAAACGCAACATTCGACATTTGAAAAAAACCCACAAGTTATTGTTTTCAATCTATTTGTTTTAGGAAACTACTATTGAAGAGCTCGTTCCTAATCCAAACACACCGCCATGCCACGACGGAGCAGTACTTTCTCGGACCGCCACTTCACGGAACAGCAGCTTACGATCAGAGCCGATCACATTTCCGAACGAATCCGAGCCCCGTCTATCGCCACGACTTTCTTCCCGTCTAAATGCAAAACAAGACTCAAGGAGGGTGGTATACTCACTGAGAAATGGCTCCCCCTCCCCCTGGGTGGACAGGTACAAACTGAAACAGAAGTCCATTTCCGCGTCATCGCATGTGGAACATAAGAACAAGACTCCCACTGCAGAAGAACCGCCGGTTCGAGGATTTTCGAGATAGCAACGATAAATTTAACAGAGTAATTTTAGTTGTTGTTAAAGTTCGGTTTTTCCCTTTACAGAGTCCACTCTTGAGGTAGTAATTTGCTTCTACCTTTTGAGTTTCTGGATACGAAAAAACCTGAAGTGAAAGTAGTACTTTTTGTGATGTGTGCTGTTTTTTTTTCTTAAATGAAAATAGAAAATTCGGCCGCAAAATTATACTTTGGCACTTATGGCGCTGTTACACCAGGCAATGTTTCGTGCAACTTGTCTCGCAATTTTGTTGCGACACAAGTTGCATGAAAAATTGCCCAGTGTAACATACCCCGCAACAAACATTTCTCGCGATTTTTTTGTTGCCGCAATCGTTGCGAGAAGTAGAATCGGTTCTACTTTTCGCAACGATTCTCGCCACGCCGCAACGAAATTTTCAAGCGTTGCGTAGTGTAACACGTTTCTTGCAACTTGTGTCGCAACGTTTTGTGACTTTAGCCAATGAAATTGCTCCTTTCACCGTCGGGCGAGACAAATTGCAAGAAACATTGCCTAGTGTAACACCCTCCAGGCAACTTGTCTCGCAGCATCGCAACGCACGGTTTTTAGTTGTTGCGAGACAAGTTGCACGAAATATTGCCTAGTGTAACAGCGCCTTTAGAAGGTAAAGGCTTAAAGCCAGCACTGGTTGCTAAAGACTTATTTATTGCTCCTTTCAAACGACGAAGGAGTGTTAATTTATATTAATTAATATTCCACAGTTGCCGAAGAGACTTACAGACAAAACGTATCTGTGGTGTATGTTGAACCAATCTCACGATCGAACACAAGTAATCATGGCAACAACCAGTCAATAGCGTGGGGAAACGTGGTTAGGCAAGTCAAGGTTGTTTTTTTAATTTACTCCTGATTGGTTGAAAGTCGGCATGTTTTCTCTGATTGGCCAGGATACGTTCGGGTACTTTACACGAGCTTTTAGAACCAATCAAACTCTTCAGTAATCTCAACCCACGCGAAACCGGTGACGTCAGAGCAAGGGTCGACTCGCTCTGTAAACCCTCGGGACTCGGTTCTTTTCCGCGGGTTGGACGAGTTCTTTATTCGCAGTTTGAAAAAGAAATATAAGAAAGAAATAATAATTTATAATTTATGAAAAATGCGATGTACTCTTAAAAGGGTAACTTAACTCGATTTTTCGCTGTAATATATTGGGTGTGTTTAATTTCCAGTGCAATAAATAGAAATGTTACATTTCTTGTGTCTCATTATTTACTTAAAGAAATTCTAACACGCAACACTTCAACCTACGATCAGGCTCATTTTCATATCATTATAGGTATACCATTTCCACAAGAAAAGAGAAACGAGTCTATTTTTCCATATTTTACTGTTATTATTACAGTGAAACCTGTCTTAAGCGGACAACCTTCATTATACTGAAGAGGACAGCAGCCAACTGAATCCTAATTTTACTGTAAAACAGCCAGCCGTTAAAATAACATTTGCAATCGTCATTTTAACGGCTGGCTGTTTTAAAATAATAGGGCTACAGTACTTACCCGCTTATAAGAACCTAGGTTTTTCCAAGTTAGCCTAAACAGGTTCTTATATATAAATGGTGCTTAGTGGAGTTTTAGGCTATTTAGGTTATTAAACAGGTTCTTATTTTTATAAGAAAGATATGATACCAGTGCCTGGTAGAAGGGCGGCTTGTATATTAATTTAATGCCAAAACTGGCCTGGCCTTTGGACAGTACTGCATGTACTGTATATATTCCAAATTTAGAGATTTTTATAGTACATACATGTTTAAGTTCACTACAGTACTTTTTGAGAGTCATGTCTTTTATCTTTGCTTGAAGATCTTTAAAAGGCCGTTTACACGACAGAAAAAATGGGTATGGACCCGTCAAAAAAGGTGTACGGACCTCACATTTTCGCCCGTGTAAACCATGCGTACCATGTCTTTTGGGATTGGTCCACGTCTATGGCCCCAAAACCTGAAAAAACACGGGTCCGGACCCGTTTCTTCATTTCTTACGTCAGCTTGCATAATAACTTCACTGATCGCATGCGCAGTAAAAATCCGCATGCCTCTGGGGACTACAAATTGGTCCGGTCCTCCAAAAAGTGTAGTGTAAATGCAACCTTCCAAACTTGAAGAACATTATCTGTGTAAACGGCTAAAATTATGCGGTCTGTACCACGTTTTTGACGAGTCCGTGCCCGATTTTTCTGCCGTGTAAACGGCCTTTAAGGTTCATTTTCTAAAATAAGAACCTGTTTCGAATTTTAGGCTAAATAGGTTTTTTTGTAAAAGGGTCTAAATTGATATTTTTAGGCTAACAGGTTCTTGAATTCTAGGTTCCTATAAGCGGGTAAGTACTGTATGTAAGGGCATTTTGGAAATATTTTTCTTCTTGCGTATCATGCCCTGAAAAATAATTTTTGATTTATTCGAAAACCGTCATAGAAATTTTCTTCAAACTTCATCTACAGCTAGCGATAAGCGTGTTCTACGAAAGTGTCATTATGAATTGTCTGACAAGATTTTGAGAAAACGACTTGTTTAAAACAAAGGGCAATAAGCTGGTGTTGCTATAGTAACCGCTGTCGCTTGGAAACCTTTGACACAAAACTTTAATCACATTTCATAAACTTGGTGAAGTATGAAGCAGCCAAAGCATGTCTTCCCTGCGAAATTTTGACTTCAAAACATACACCCCACGGCAAAAAGAAAACTGAGTTGACACCTAGAAGTTGACCTAAATGGTCGTTTCTATCAATCTAACCTGTATTAAACGGACACTAATAATTATGAGCGTGGACCAAAGAGAATAGAATTGATATTTTAATTTTGTACTGTTTGGTCCTAATTAGAGAGAGAATGCGCATACTGGTCGCAAGAATTGACACCAGTCTAAGAGCAGTCAAAGATTCTAATTTTTACCTTTTATTAAGCGGACACTAGAGCATATTTCCGAGGGTGGCCGCTTAATACAGGTTTGTGACTAAAGCGAACGCGTAAGCCACGTAGGGGGGTCGGGGGGCATTTTCCCCGGGAAATTTTGAGTCAAACAGTGATTTCTTATAAACTTCTCTTGTATTTGAATTTTATTTATTGATTTCGAATCAAAGAGGATTTACATCAGTACGGATTACTATGGGCAAGAACAAGGCGACACGAAGTTTAACTTAATAGGTCGAGCTTAAAGACAATAAATGGACCACGTCTGGAGATGAGTAAATGTTTTCCTAGTCTGTGCTATACCATAAATGCCACTTACAAGCCAAGAGCTTATACAACTTCGTAAGGTTTTTTGGCTGGTAATATTTTGATAATATTGGCTGGCAATATTGTGATAAAGAAGCGTTGTTTTAGTTGATTTGGTGTAAACGTTTGTAAAGAATTGCCGTTAAATGTCAGGAACATGTGGCGTGCTTATATACAGGAGAGGGAATAACCGGAATGTTTTGTTACAAACTGATGGGTCTGTAACCGGGCGGGCTTATAAGCGGCATTTTACGGTGTGCCTCTGACACTCTTTTACAATAAATAACGTTTACATGTTAGGGTTGTCACGCTCCACGCTTGGCAAAAAAACGCGCGGAGGCTGGGTAGAGGTAAAAAGTAAAGCGCGCGCTCTTTCGCTCTTCCCATCGTTCCCCGCGATCCCATTTTATATTTTACTGTTCTTTCCTGATAGGAGCCTCTGCGGAGGAGAGAGGGTTGGCCAGATTAAAATTAGTTTTATAGACCGCGGTTTTTGCTAAACGTTCAAATAACGAGCCCTATGACTTCTGTCTTTCAGTTGTTTATCATATTTCTCATTTACATTAATTGCCGGGGAACATACTGACTTCAAGCACAGTTATCTAAGTTATCATTATCTTTTGCACCTAATCTGAATTTCCGTCTGAAGTGATGTACGAACTGATAGGTTTTAAGCTAAAGCTTTTTCTGCCAGTTGTATTTTTTGTTCAAGTTTTTGCGGATTGTTCATTAGATTTTCAATGTCTGTCACGCTCATTTCTAACAGCATTCCTGTGATTTTATCAGCATTCTTGGGACATAATTCCTCCACCATCTCAAACAGTTTTTCTCCCAGCTCTTCTTTAGTTACGTCACCTTCATTTTCGGTCGACTCGCTGTAAACCAAAATACAACAAATTTTTTGTCAAACACAAACATAGTGGAATGCTAAGGAGAGTACTGAAAAAAGTAATGGTGTGGCCATTGGAGCCAAGGGAGGGGGTAACTCCCATATAAAACTGGGAGTTCGGGGGGGGGGGGGGGGGTGGCTCACATTTATTTTTACCACTTATAGGTAAAATCCTGGGGGGGGGGAGTACTCCCCCAAAATACCTAAATGGGTATGTGCCGCCCAACGGAGTTGGATTTTGGGACTCCTGATCTAGAATGGGGTATCCATTTTAGAGACATTTCCTAGAACAGGGTATAATATTTCGAATGCACGGAAGCTTCAGATTATCAGCAGCCATTTTTTCTAGAACGGGGTATTAAAAATTGACCTATTTCTAAAACAGGGTATCATTTTGTGTGCAAATTCTTTCTAAAACGGGGTCCAAATTCGGGCTCACTTGTTTGGGGTATCGCACGACTATCTTGGTGGCAAAGCCGCCAGGGTGGGCCGGTGAAGCCGGCGAGAAGAATGGGGCGAGGAAAAGTGAGCCTCTACTTTTCTCACTCGTAATTCACGGCTTCCGCATGGCACTCGCGCGTGAAACCCAAATAGTAGAGCCTGCTCGCAGGCTAGGAGAAACTTAACTACAAGATGGTTGCTATGGAAGAGTTCCAAATGTCATATAATGAGTTTCTTTACTTCCTCGGCTATGATGTTTGGTCACGTTCATTCTGTTAATGGACAGGTGCCATTAAATTTCATGAGTCACAGCCATATTTGGTAAGTCACGTGACCAGAACATAAAAACCCTTAAAACTCAAACAACTTACATTTTTTTCCAATAAAATCAATGTCAATGGCTTAAGAACATCCTAACAAAAAATCTGTAGCATGGATTTGTTAACATTCATGTTATTGAAAAAGCTATGATGTCAAAAAGGTGTATTTTAATTACAGCCATGCTCCGTCACGCGTGACCAGTATTTTTGAAAATTTGAATGGATTTTTCAAGTTTACGTGTCGGTTTTGTAAATTCATTCAGGGATTCGGAATTCCCATCAGAATTTTACCGCATTTTCGGAAACAAAGAGCAACAAAATATCATTTCAATTTATTGAATGTTACATATCCGAACAATATTTGTCTTTTTATTTGTCTAGTTATTTTTCTGTTAACTCATGACTTTCAAAGTGTTTTCCAGAGAGATCTTCAAGGTTTCATTCAAATCTCGGACGTTACAAAGAAATATTCAAATGTTCATTTCAGTCTTGTGATTACTGGTCACGCGTAACAGAGCATGGCTGTAATAGCTTTCCTTTTTTTGTCTAACGGTAATTCCATGCTACAGATTTTAAAAAAACGTTGATTTGCTTATGACTCAGAAAAATCAGATTTTTATCTTGTTTCCTTTGAGTTTTTGCGCTTTTTCATTCTTATGCGCAGTTAGGGACTGGCACTAGGTACGCATGTGCAATGTCAATTTAATGATGTCTTGTGTTCAGTTTCATAGTTCCCACCATATTAGCAGTTTATGACATGTGAGAAATGCAAACCATGAAATAATTGTCCCTTAGCAACAACTCTAAAAGTGAAGTTAAGTTTCACCCCCCTTAAAGGTAAGACAATCACCCCAAACACTTTTAGATGGGAGTACCCCGGGCTCCAAGAGTTGAGGATTCCCTCTTTGAGGGGTGGGGTGGGGTGGGGGGGGGGGGGGGGAGATTGGAGCTCATACTAGCCTATAATAAGGGGCTCACTTCTGTGTTTAAAATTGGCATGGAAGGATAATGGCTCTTATTTTATCCAGAAGAAAAAAAGCCTCTGCCATGCTTTGCCTTAAATTAAACGCAATCTTACCACCAGTTTCAGTTTCAGTTTATTAAGTGTCAATAGGGGACCCTAATCTGACACTGGGGTGGTGAGCGGTAGACCTGCTTATTTCTTCTTATTTCCTCTCAGCTCAGATAATTCGTTCACCTGTTTGTAACAATTTGTGCCATCCTGGGTTTCGCATCCAACACTGCTTCAATTTTCTCTCTCAGCAGCTGCTTATTCAATACCAAAGTTTCCAGAGTTTCACAATCTTTATCAGAATCCATCAACATTTCTACTAATTTCCCAGCTTCATCTGGATACCATTCTTCTATGATGTTATACAGTTGCTTGGCTAAAGAATGTCTTCTTTTTGATTCTGACATTATTTTGTCTTCAGTCTCTTGACTCACTGCTAAATCACCTGGCAATGCTGTTTCAGAATTTGTTTTGCAGAGAGTATTGGTTGCATGTAAGGCTTTGTCTCTAAGAGCTGCAGAATCCTTTAGCAAGAAATTTAGAGTGGCAACATCCAGTTCCAAAAGCATGCCTGTAATTTTATCTGCCTGCTCAGGGTACCATTCACTAATTAAACAATAAAGCTGCTCCCCATATAGTGTTTTATCAGGCTCTTCCTCGGATAAGGATGAAGTTTCTGGCTGCTCGAGGTGGCTGTTCAAAGCTGTCAAGGCTTGATATACTTTCTCCTCTAGGGCCTCTTGATTTTTAACAATAACTGCTAAATCTTGAACATCCATCTCGAGAAGCATTCCTGTTATTTTGTCAGCTTGTTCTGAACTGAATGCACTGACCAATTCATACAGCTCTTCTCCAATAACTGATTTATTACAGCACTCTTTTAATACAAGCTCATTTTGGCCATTTTGTGTCTGCCCAAAATTATTTTGCAAAACTGCCAAAACTTCATCCACCTTTTGTTCCAACAGGTCTGTGTTTTTGATAAGCTGTTCTAAACTCTGAATATCCATTTCCAGTAAGATTCCAGTTAATACTTCTGCATCACTCGGATGTTGTTTTTCTATTAAAGAGTATATCTTGTCACCCAAGGCCTGCTTGTTTTCCACAGCTCTAGGCTGGTCTGTTGAATTTCCAGAGAAAGAAATTTGCCTTCTTTCTGATAGACTACTAATATAACTTTCAGGTAATTCCTGTAAGTGGATCAGCCCAATGTGTGATGGACAAGGCTTTCCATTGTTGTGATTTCCACTGTCAATATTCTTGGCATGTTCAAACTCTGCCCTGGAAAAATAAGGAATTTTATTTACACAACATGTTTGGTTTTTACTGGAACATAGTTCGTACAACTTCAGACAAATAAAATTCAAGGACTTTTCCAAGGACAAAAAATAGTTTTCAAGGACTATGTTTTATTTACGAAATCGAAACTCTTTGTCCCCTGGTCCATGAAATTGAGGCAAAGATTACAATTTTGCTTCATGTACGCATTCACGTATTATGCCGACATTTTCGCTAGTTATTTTCAGATTTTAAAGTCGCTGGTGGCCAATTTTTTCGGAGCAAAATCATTTAATTTATCAGAAAAAAGATAGGGCGTACACAAAGTCCTAAATTTCAAGGACTTTGTAATACCTAATAAAAAAATCAAGTACTTTTCAAGGACCTTAACCAAATTAAGGACTTTTCAAGATGACTGCTAAAATTCAAGACTTTTTCAAGATTGTACGAACCATGCTAGAAGGAAAGCAAGTGTTTACATGATACCAGTTTGAGATTACCAGTATAAACGTCATACTGTGTTTACATTAAGGGACACTCAGCATTCTGATCAACATACCGTGTTGACAACAGCATGCATTACTCATTCCAGTCTTACAGAATTTTAGACCAAAATGTCAGTGTTCGTACTGTGTTTACATGATACCAGTGCTGAAGCATCCATACCAGATCAGAAATCTGGAGCCGGTACAGTAACCAGGATGAACTCATCCAGGTATGACTCATACTGGTATGTGATTTAATGCTGGTATCACATAAACAAATAATACAGGATTTGCCGACTAAAAGAGGGAACTGGGACAAACTCTACCTTATATGAAAGTCTGTAATTACACCCCATTTATTAAAGATGCAAAAATGATATTTTTTAATCATGCTCTTGTCACAAAGAATTAAAATATAATTTATTTGGGTAGTAAAATCCTTAGTTCAAAACAATATTATATTTTATATTTTTTTAATCAACCTTTTTTTATTGATCATGACAATTAAGCTTATTTTAAAGGGAAGTTATTGTAACAATTTTATTTGCTTGAATAAAGGACAGACAGAAAGGCATCACTGAAAAATTTAAACATACATTTCCTTCAAACTAAGCTTATTATATCCATTTTGATAACTTATCCAAATATATAAGCTTAACTTAAGCTTAAGCTTATATATTTTTTTCTTTCTGTTTTTTTTCTTTTGTTTTTGCTTTTGCAGGAAAGGAAACTAGAACAAAGAAAATTGCTTTCCACCAAAAAAAATCAAATTTGAAAAAACCCTAGATAATTAAACACGTCGATTTTAATAATGTTGCGGAGTACAATGGAATGCAATGAAATATAAATTTATTAGTGAAAATTGATCGCAGAACACGATGATGGCAAATAATTTATGTCATTTCGTTAAGAACCAACCCTTGTTAGGACAAACAAAACATAATACGCATCTTGTTTACAGCTGAAAAGTGGTTCATAGATTTCGGTCACGCGATCGCTCCATCGATTGAACTGAGAATCGACTTAAAAGTAGGAGAACAATTCGGAGAAATAATGCAATCATACCTTTCGGAGATCGTGTTTGTCGTCGTGGAAAGGTTTTTTGCAGCTTGATGAATTCTGGCTTCGAGCTCTTCACGACCTGTTGTCGTTAGAAGTCGCTCCAATTCATCATATTCTTCCTCCAGAAGCATTCCGGTAATGTTCTCGCAGCTTTCTGGATAGATTACATGTACTATTTCGTATATTTTTTCTCCAAACTCGACCTCGTTTTTCTCGCGTTCGCTCATCGAATTTCCCATTTTGTTTGATTTCTCAGCTATCCCAGAGTAAGGCTCCTCTGGGGTAGGGTAAGTAAGATCCTGTTAATTTCAAACATTTGTTATATTTTGGGGCAAATAATTGTAATCTTTATTTTAATGGACTAAGTAGATAATAATAATTATTAAAATTGGCTTATTTCCTTTTTAAAAACTTTGGAAGATATTTATTACTTTGTTGTAAGGTAAGCTAAGCTCTATTTTAAGCTCTCTCGCCCTCCCCTACTCAAAAATATTTTTGTTCGACACCAGATCTCCTTATCGTCTCGGACAAATTAGGGTTTCAAAAATGGCGCGGGAAGAAGACTTTGAGGTAATGGTCTCTTTTTAAACTCTTTTAAAACCTTTACTCGTAAACATTTAACATGCTGAACACCTGCTATCAATAAATAGTGATTTGGAATTAACAAAAATGCAATGATTTGTAATTTTAGGAACGATATTTGGAAGAAATGCCTCCTTGTTTGCGTGATCTGTTTAAACAAACGGGCTGGGAGCAAGACAAACATTTTGCAAACAACGCTCATTCTTCGGCGAAATCTTTCACATCGATGTTGGAGATCAGAGGAATGCAACTTCCTCCGCCTTTGGTAAGATCTGTTTTGCTAAAACAGAAACTACAGAATGTTGGCTTTTGATAAAAACAAGGTTCAAAGCTAGCTTGAGCTATTATTCTTTTGACACAATTTTTTTTCGCGTCATCACCAAATTTGGGTAAATACAGATGGCCTTTAGTGTATTTGCAAAACATACGCTATTTTTACAGTGTTTGGTAGTTGTGAGGAATAGAGAAAATTCTTAAATACTTCTCTAGGCTCGGTCGAAGCATATTTGAACAAAAAAATCACTTTAGGCTTAGAAATAAATGCCTCGCAAACGCCAGAAGCTGTTGGCATCTTGCTCTAAGCAACCCACAGTAGTCTTGATTGCATGTGATTGCATTATTATATCTTCCAGTGAATAAAATAGCCCTCCAACATGTGCAGCAAATGTTTTTGTGCCTTTTTCCATTGTAAAATATTGAATATAATGCCTAACATTCAACCATGCATCGGCCTTTTTGTGTGCATCAATTGGGGTTTTGTTTGGTTAACACATTATGTTAATGTGTCATGATGTGTGTTTTGTATTTCTAAGCTGTTTCTGAAATCGAATGTAACCATAATTGGTGCCTTGGGACTAACTGCCAGCACTGAAAATACAAAATTATTATTGTGTAAGCATTGATCCCAGATTTGTTTTAAAATGGATTTGTAGGAAGTCAGTCTCTTTCCTGCACCCTTGGTTTCAGTTTTTGTTTAAAAAGGATACTGCAGTCACCATTTTACTGACCATGTGACTGGCAAAAGATAAAGTTGCAATGACTTAAATTTCAATTTGCAGTGATGTCTTTTTTGATATTTATGATACTGCCCTTTACTTGTTTCAGATATTTATTACAGGAAAATCATGTGAGGACAAAAGAGGCAGTTTTTACTCTTAATGAGATGCAACTGTTAGATGACACTAAACTACATTGTACTAGGAACACTCTGGCTTAACATTCTAACATTGTACAACATTTCAATGCTGATCAACATTTTTTTATTAGATGAATGTTTTGTTTTCAATCAAATATTTTACCCAACATTTTATTGGGTGCAACAGTGTTTTAATGTTTAGCCCATTTTCCAACACAACGCAACCCCAGCAATAGCAATTCATGTTTCAACCACATTTCCAACAAATGTTGGACAGTAATGTTGGCCGGGATGTTTAGCCATGCATCCAACATTGCCATCCAACAAAATGTTGGCCAACAATATTGGCCAACAATGTTGAAACATTTAGCTGGGGATTAAAAGATTGAAAGGCACTTAAGAAATCTAGTTGTTTTAATGCATACTGTTTGTAGAGTGGGAGTGAGGGTGGCCCTGAAAAATGACTGCAAGTGACAGCTAATCTTCTGCTTAATTTTGTTGAAGAAAGTTGCCCAAATATTATTTAATTGTTCATATGCAATGGTGTATGATGTGTTATAGCTTACAGAAGAAGAAAGAGTTAAGATGCGTGAATACAGAAGAGAAGCAGTGAAATGTGAAGCCAAACTTTTTGACAGAAGAAGAGAGAGGTATTCCGACCTAATCCTACAAGTCATGTTTGTAATGGACAGGATTCAGGTAAAGTGTCAAAATTATGAATTATTTAGTTGAATAATCAGACTATTTATTTATTAGAAGTTGTGACAGATGTGGCATCCTTATAAATCTCTTATTGGACTATGGATCCAGTGGTCTTAGTCATATTATGCATTTATTGACTGAGTGGGAGGGCCGGACGGGAAAATATTTGGCTCGAGGTCATGGCGTACGGACCGAGCGCAACGAGGTCCGTGTGCCATGACCGAGAGCCAAATATTTTTCTGCCCGGCCCGATCTAACTCAGTCAATAAGTATTTTATATATGAGTAGAAAGTACAAGAATAGTCGTGCAGTGTGAGGTCTCTTAAACTCGAGTGGGGCCGGATAGCTTTTTCTGGTCCGGCTCATGTCAACCCATCTGGCCCGCTCACGTCACCTTGCGATTCTATTTTCTTTAGGATTGCGTCAGCGGGGCCGTACAGTCATATTATAAAAGTGGGTACCAATAACTTTAGATCACACTAGTTACAACAACGAGATGGAGTATGAGTACGACTTTTCAAACCTAATTCTCTTGCTCTAGGTAACTACATGTATTTATTACATCAGTTTTATACCTAGAGTCTCCCTATCTTCTGGTCAGCAACAGTAAGGAACAAGAGTTCTGGGATGTGACTATTCTGGGATGTGACTAGCAGCTTTCAATTCAAAAGTGGTACTTGTACTCAATCTCGTACTCGTACTCGAATGTAAAGCTTCCTAATGAGTAGTAGGTAAGGAGTCAGTCAAATTACGTTTTCCCTGAAGACCCAAAATAAGCCGCCAAACGCCCGAGTTACCGGCCCACAGGGCTCATTGCATTCGCCCTGTGGGGTGGTAACTCGGGCGTTTGGCGGCTTATTTTGGGTCTTCAGGGAAAACGTGAATTTGCCTGACTCCTTACCTACTACTCCGGGCATTTATTTTTTTAAGCTATTACAGCCCCCAATAAACCGTTATTTGAACATGGCAAGCTTTACATAACCAATTGGAGAAACCCCTCTCCTGGGTACCTAAGTGACGATGGGGAGAGGAAGAAAGAGCGTTCTGACACAATCAATTAAACGAACGGCCTTTAATCACTCAAGACATGGAAGTCTTCTTTGCTATGGATGCAGAAAAGGAAAAAAAGGCGAACTCTGTAAATGCGTTGAAGAAATTCGAGGGCAAACATCTCCTCCATCCTTTGTATCGAAATATATTCTTGAAGCCGCACAAAGACTGACTCCACAACAACTTGTCGCCGTTATCACCAATTGAAAAACACTTTCACTTCGTATATCAATGATGACGACAACACAAGTGTTCTTGAACTTTCTCAAATCGAGGAACACTGGTCTAAAACAAAAGAGCGCCGACTGGGTGAGTTATCGACAAAATACTCTTGGGGCATCCGAAATTGCAGCCTTGATCGGAGTTTCACCATTTGAAACACCAAAGAACTTGCTTTTAAAGAAATTACAGCCATCAGGCATGCATAGCAATACGGCTTGTACCTGGGGCAATCTGTTCGAACCGCTTGCCCGTAAATATTTTGAACAGAAGCACTCTGCTAGAGTTTTTGCCTATTCTATATCCCTTAATCTGGCAACAGATAACCCATTGTTTCGAAAGATTATATGCAGTCCTGACGGCTATTATCTTGACAAAGATAATAATTTAATTCTTTTGGAGTTCAAATGTCCTTTCAAGCGGAAAATAGCTATGACTCGAGTGCCCAGTTATTATAAACCCCAGATACAAACTGGCCTTGTGTTTAGTGGGGAAATGATCAACAAAGGCCTTTTTGTCGATTCTTACTTCAGAATGTGTTCTATAAACCAGATAGAGCCAAGTTCGAATCATAATAATCTTTTAAACGGCGGAAATATTTACCAGACAAAAGATCACACAGCGCTTGCCTGGGGCATATGTTATCTGTTTTCAAAACAAAAGTTTACACGCAAGCAAACTAAAATGATTGATATTGGTTCTCTTAAACAAACTCAGACATTTGAGCAAATAATGACTTCAATAGCCGAGAAAGACCTATGGTGTTCTTACGGCTCGGTCAGAATGTCGTTCAGCAAAGAATACATAGATGAAGAGTATTTGCGTTACTTCAGAATGAAAAAGGCTTTCCTTGCTCCAGATGAGGGGCCGAAGCCGGTTGCTTTCTTTTCATGGAAATTGTTGAAAGTCACAGAGCTTGAAATTGTCAAGCATGAGGGATTTTTGAACAGTATTCAACCGAAGGTCGAACGATTTCACGAGAACTTGGCAAGGCTTCGCAGAAAAATACATGAAAATTTATCAAATCAAAAACACCTTGAGAAAACCATACCTGGTGAAACTTTTGAAGACAACATCGGCGATGACAGTGTTATGTTAGAAGCCTTTCTTATTGAGAAAGCGGAGGCGCTTACTCCAGATCTTTGAAAGCGTTGCTCCACAAACGGTCGTTTTTAATTATCATATTGTTCGACATCTGTTGTCTCAGGCAATTTACAAGCGCTCGTTGCGGGTTTTCAAGCGGCGTTGTAATGTCCATGATTTTGTAGATCACAAACGTATAAGAGATTCTCGGAAGCCGAGCTTGTATATGTTTGAAAATACGTTTCACCTCATTTATTTGGTCGATAGTCAATCCAATCCTTTTGTTAATTCGTGTTAAAGCGTACCCAAACGCATAACACCGTGCCGACTGCCTTTGTCTTGGTTTGTACAAAATGTTTTGATCCGTATATGCCGGAGCATAATCCTCTAGCACTTCCACACGACCGCATTTTTTGCAATAAAGTTCACAAGAATCACTTGATTGTAAAAATGGGCCGTCGCAAGAATAACAAGATAGAAATCTTCGGGCCCAACGTTCACGCTGCAAGGCGTTATAATGTTCTTGTAGATATTGTTTCCCCATCTCTGCCAACCCCATATCTTCGTAGATATGGCAAAGTTTTTCCGGCAGGCGCAAGCGGTGTATTTCTTTCCTATAATCACCACCATATAGCGAGCGAAGGATGGCAAAATTGTGTTGTTTGTCAAGTTCACTGATCCGTGCGGTGAAGTCAGTCATGCTTAAACATTATAATTATTTTTTCAATTTGGCGATCGTGACTTCCGGTATTTATTATGTAAAGCCTATATTTAGAAAAATACAACTTTTCGGTTATATTTGCGCATGCGTAGTTCTTTATGAGTTACCACATGTGAAAGCACGGCAATTCGGTCGAATATAAAAGACATGTTCGCACCATATATTATAGTAAGTCTGTAATTCGGTATAGCTCAGGGAGGTGTGGCTGGCCCCCACTGAATCCTGCTTACGGCTAATGCGATGTCAGACCAGGGGTAGTGGGGTTGCTGCGTCAGTTAGTGACCCCCTGGTGAACCAGCCCCGACCCAACTGATACAGGGGGGTGCTCGAACAGAGATCTCCTAGGAGAACTCAACCTCGCTCCCAGAGGCTAAATGGGAAGAGACAACTCCCTTGTCCGGAGTTAAGTCCTAGCCTAGGCTAGGCAAAACGAAACAGCCACCAGAGCACCCCCTGACGAGGGTTTTGTCCCTTTTTGTTATGTGTCACGCAATGTCACGCGTGACAGTCACGCACAATGTCACGTCATGTGTCACGCTTTGTCACGCAATTGCGTTCTTTTGTTAGATAAAGCGAGAAACCCGAATTTAGTCTTTCAAATCTGACTTGGACACAGCGGTAAGACGATTGAGTTTTTTTTGAATCTTTTCTTGTTCTTCCTTGCGGATTTCTTTTCTGATCTTGTCAAGATCTGGCGTTTGAGTTTGAGTTTGTTTGTTTTGTGAGGGTTTTGCTTCACCAGAGCGTATTTCGTTCTTAAGTTCATAATAGCTCTCAACTTCACGGAGGATTATTTTGAATTCTGAATCGCTGATACGCTTGTCAGTTAGAGCTTTTGAAACCAGCTCAAAGACAGAGTTTCGTTTTGCAAGGGCGAGTGTGTATATTTTCTCGTGTTTAGTAATTTTTCTCTGAAGCCGCCTGTTAAGCATAGTTAGGCTGGCCGCTGAAAAACCTGTAATAGCTGCCACGCCGGCAATAACCGGGCTGGCGATGAGCCCAACTCCGCTCAGAGCTGTGGCGATTGTGGCTGTAGACAAGCCTGTAGAAATAAAACCAAAACTTACTGCTGTTCCGTGAACAATTGTATGTGTTCGCTTGTATTTCTTAGCAACTTGTCTGTAATGATTCGCCTCCGACTCAAGCTCCTTTTGCAAGTCAGAGATTTTTTTGAGTCTGAAGCCTTCACCGTTGGATAAGTCTGGGTAAAGAGATGGAGTTTCGCTGTATTCAGGAGCTGATGGCAACACGTTAGTCGAGCTCATCATCAGGGGGTATATATATAATATATTTTTTAATTGATCTCAAGTTCAAATTCAAGGGGCATGTTATTGAAGTCAAAAAGGGCATTGTGTTCATCCCTTACAGACAGTGTTATGCTGTTTACATAATCACCAGACGAGACGTCACGCATGTTCTGCTGTGTTGATTCATAGAAAACTTTCTCATATGGCTCACCTCGAAGATCAAATTTAGCCAAGACAGTCGAAGGCTTACCGTTGAACAGGTTCTGTTCTTTATCAACCAGATCGCAGTGGATAAAGTAAGTGCTTGGTGATGTTAATCTTTTGACGTATGTTACTAGAAACAATACAGCTCTTATGCCAAGTAAATTTGCCAGATTGTCACTAAACTTTACATTACTTCCATTGTGAATGACCATCGAGCCGACTGGTGTATTTATAGTAGTTGATAATTGTAATTTTATTCTATGTTTGGTGGCTAAGTCGTTAAATTGTTTCGCTAGACTATCAATGGTGTAATGCCCTTGAAGTAATGTCACGTTTGGAGTTGATCCATTGGAGCTATCTATTGTTGTTGAAATAGTTGCATTTTCTTTCAAATTATGCCACGAGTTGTAAAATGAACAAGAGACAAGTCTTATGTAACTCGGTTTCTGAAGCGGGTGGTCGAAGTAGATGGTGTGAGGGTTCGAAGGTGCGACGATTGTTAACACAACCATGATTGAATATATATATATTTTAAATTTAAATATATATATTCAATCATGTTTGGCAGACGCCCTGGCGGATTTAATCCTGGTTCAAATCTCGGTCTAGACATTGGCGGCCACGATTACGGACCTCCGCCCCCGTTTTTTCCTCGTCCCCAAAATCCCCTCTATCCCCAACAGAGCAGGTATATTAGCAAAAAACAGCCAACACCACCCACAGTAAATCCGCAACTTGCTTGGCTGAGTTCTCCGGAGGCTGAAAAACTCTCTACAGCCGCCAAGGCTAAGGCTATTTCAGACTTCAAAAGGCGTTTCCCGCACGCTGATATGTCAAGATTTACAACAGAAGTTTCTTTCGACGAAAAGCACAAAGCCACAGCAGTAGTTCTTTTCTCAGAGGGCCCAGGCTCCTGGGCTATGCCCTCAGACATACCGCACAAGAATTGGACACAAGCCCTGAAAGACGCGCTTGGTTTAGAGTATATTGGCGGTTTCCCCTATCAGTTGACGTTAAACCGAAACATACAAAAACCGATCCCGGCAGTTGATTTCTCCACCTCAATCGATAAAGACATGATGATTGGCTCTGTCTTGAACGACGAAGCGCAAAAGATCTATGTCACGCCAACTGATTATTTCACAACGAAATACAGAAACATTTTCAGAGACACACAGATTTCGTTCACAACCGCAAAATATGGGAGAAAGTGGCTCGGCGGCCCGCATATGAGTTTCTGGCCACAACAACTAAACTTTTCTCTGTGGTGTGCAACAACCGGCTGCGGGATCTCGCGTGACCTTCTGTTTGATAAGAACTCGACTCTCTCCCTAACCCCACAGCTACGGTCATTTTACAGGTTTCACGTCTATTTCACAACAAGACGAATACTCTACAAGCTGGGTGGGGAACAGAGCGTGAGTGCTTTGCCAGACGACCCCACATTCAACCAGAAAGACAACAAGTTCAACATCGACGCATACAAGAGGATTTGCCAAGAGTTCGGTGTAGACCCCAGTTCTGACTTTCGTTTCACATACGGCAAAAATCACGGGCTTGGCAATGTGTACATTTGGGTTGCATATGATGGGCCCAGTTCTACTGATTACGACTATCCTGATCCCGATCTAGCCCTGTTTGATGACGAGCGCGTCACAGACAGAAAAGACCCAAACTATCGAGCAAACGGCATATACTTCGTTCGTAATGACCAGGGCGCTGTTAGTCAGTTCGAGCACTTTGTGCCGAATTATGCACAAGGGCTAACACAGCCAGGGCTCGCGCGTATGAATCAGTCAATCGAGGCCTTTGTGTACTGCATTCTGGGTGCACAAGCAAACACTCGCAGCAGCATTCTTGGGAATGGAGGCCGAGCATTCGAAACGCAGAGAGTATTCCTCACACTCTTAGAGGACGCTATAAGACTGAACGACATATCTAAGAGCGTACAGCATTATCAGCAGGCTATCCAAGCAACGAAAGTGTGGCTAAACTTTGTAGTTGCCCCTGGGAGCTGGCTGATGCCGTCACGCATGGTTATCAACACAGAGAGCGTGGTGGGGTACAACAACAATCTTATGCAGGCAACGCAAGGGATGAAGCTTGGTGTTAACAATGATGTCAATCTTGCCACAAAAAAAGCCTCCCTTCGCCCAATGGACGGAGGGCCGACAAAGATTAATCCACCAAACAGTCACCCATCGAACCCGATTCACAAACAGGCCACACAGGCACAGGGCATATCGCCAAAAGACCCAAAACCAGCCCCCGTACCCACACCACAACTAGCCTCCACACCAACACCAACACCAAAACCAGTCACAACGCAAGAGACTAAGATCGAGCCGCATCATGTAAACAAGGCGCTCATTGGCGTGGGTGCGCTTGCTTTGGCAGGCTTGTTTGTCTGGATGAGATAATTATCTCCTGCGCTTGGTGATCCTTTCAATCATGAAGCCCACAACGGCAAGGATCAGCAGCCAGGCGTGCTCGCCAAGGAAGGATATAACCTGGCCGGCTGTTTTGAAGATAAAGCTCACGATCGAACCGATCAAGCCTGGCAAGATGGAGGCAACCTTATTTCCTAGGGCTTTGAGCCCATTGCCAATAGCCTTGGTGCCGGCCTTTAAGCCATTCATTGCGGCAATCGTCACAGCTCCTATGACTAGACCTGCAGCCAGAACAACTGCTTGAAGGGTCCAGCCATATTTCTTGAAGATATTTTTGACCCTTTCTCTCAAAGGCAAGGCTTCTTCTCTTTCCTGAACCTGTGTTCTTAGTCTTGCCAGTTCTTCTTCTCGCTCAGCAACTCGGGCTTCCGCGGCTTCTCTGTCAGAGGGAGAAGTGTTCTCATCCTCTATCACGCGTCGGTCTTCCTCATTTTGTCGTACAAGATCGGCCTCTTGTTCGTTTAACTCATCCAGCGGCTTGGTGGAGTTCAGTCTTGCTTCGACAGCATTTCTTTCTTTTGTTTTCGCAGAAAGTTGTGTTCTGAGTTTGTCAACCTTTGCCTGCTCTTGGTCTCGTTGTTTTTGTATTTTTTGAATGGCGCCTAATTCTTTTTTCTGGTTTTCAAGATCGCCTTGAAGATTTTTCTTTAGTTGTTTTAACCGATCTAGCTCGGTTTGACTCTCAACGCTTGAACCGTGTTCCTGATCCAGAGCGTCAATCCTCGCTTGAGTTTCTTCGATTCTTCCCCTGAGATTTTGAACCTCACTTGCTGCTTTTTGTTGTTCAACAGCAATTCTTTCCGCCTCCTTTAGTTGTTTCTCTGCCTCCTTCAACCTTTGTCTTTCTTCTCTTATAGTTGTATTGTCTTCAGAGACGATCTCTTCAGCGCTTGGGCCAAGAGCCTCTTTGAACCTGTCTGTAAATGATTTAAGAAGCCCTGAACCATCTTGTTTGAAAATGGGCTTCTCGCCACCCCTTGGCCCAAAGGTAACAAATTTGCCTGCATTTTCTGTTTTTTTACCGAAACCAATAGGGTCTATTCGGCTGGGATTCATTCTCGGAAAGCGGCTTTTAAGCCAGTCCATAGCTGCATCGATCCTAGAGGCTTTTTCCGTTGCATCTAAGAAGTCGCCTTCAAGCAGAGGGATGCCTTCAGAATCAAAACCGCTCTGTTCGCGAGGCAGTGTATGCATTTCAATCTGCTCTTCACTGCCAGGATATGGGGTGGATGCAGCTCCCGGTTGAAAGGGGGTTGTTCTGTTAACTTCTTCTTCGTCGTCGTCACCATCGTGGTCTATATCCCAGTCAAGCCCGGTGTTTTCGTTCTCGCCAGGTATATCATATCCACCTTCTGCCATGGCCAGAGTATATATATAAATATAAATTTATATATATACTCTGGCCATGGCCGTGCAACCCAACCTCCTCCCAACGAACGCAGAGAAGATTCTTGGTGCTATGAAAGCAGAGCGCACTGTAAAGCGCATCACCTTTGAACGCACTTCAGCCAATCCCGGCGAGACCCTGTACGTTACGGTGCCCAAGCTCAACGAACAGGAGGTTATCGTGTCGGGCTCGCTTGCCTTGCTCTTTAACATCGACCTTGCTGGCGGCCACGCAAACAACTATCTTGTACAAAATGTCTCCAGAGCACTAGTTGACAGGCTTGTTGTGAAGTTTGCTGCCACCACTGTCCAGGACACCGTTGGGTACGATATTTACAAAATCTTTGAGGACCTTTTCCTCTCTGTTGATAAGAGAGACAACATGCTCCCCGAGGGCATCCAGAGTGTAGACTTGAGCAAGATTCGCTCTAGTGCCGGTGACAAGAAGACCTCTGGCGTGGATGCGGAAAACAAGCTGGAGACCATTTACAAAAACAAATATCGCATCAATCTTGACCACCAGATTATAACAGACCACGGCGTCATGTACCCACAGGCACTCTACAACGATTTGACATTCGAGATAACGCTCGCCCAGGCTTCCCAAGTTGTCAGGGGTTCAGATACAAGCAAGCTTGTCTACAAGTTGACAAATATCCAGCTTGAGTACGAGACAATCCGAAGTCAGCAGCTGGCTGACGAGGCAACAAGTGTATACTCTAGCGGAAAGGAGTTTGCCTACGACCATATCATGCGAGAGGAAGTGGTCCCCTTCTCGAAGGGTTCAGACGCTCGGCTGAATCTCAGGGTGAACCCGCAGCGCAGGTCACTGAAAGCCATCCTTCTGCTATTCATCGAACCCTACACGGCAGGGGCCAGGGACTCAGAAAAATACTTCAACCCAGACATAACCAAAGTTAATGTCACCATAAACGGCTCCCCCAACAGGATTTACAACGAAGGCATCAACGGGACCGACATGTGGAGGGAAGTCAGTCGCCTCTTCAAAAAGAGGGGTGATGGCAGGCCAAACATGAATCTGACTAAATATCTAACGGGCAACAAGTTCGGCCTCCTTATCGACCTTAGATCAATGGCTGATACAACCCTACATGGCAACGGTCAACGCCTCGTCAACACAAAGGACGGCGTACATTTTGAGATCGAAAGGACAACCTCCGGCTCGGGAAACGGTCACTGCCACATCTACACGATCAGCGACTCACAGATGAACATCATGGACAAGCAGCTGCAGGCGGTTCAGTACTAAACACATATATACACATAAAAATATATAGAGAATGGACCCACGAAAGCTGCCATTCAATGCACTAATTATTGGGCCGACTAACTCTGGCAAAACACAATATCTTCTGAATCAGCTGCGTGGCCCCTTCAGGGGCAAGTTTGACTATATTGTTCTCTTCTGCCCAACATTTGTCCACAACAAGACCTACGACGGTTTCGTGGACCAGGAGCCACGCATTTTCGTGATAGACTGTCAGCAGCATGAGATTGAAGCATGGTTAACTTTAGCCAGTTATTTCTTCGACGGGACAAACACACTCTTTGTGCTCGATGACTGTGCTGCTTCGAAGGATGTGAAAGGCCGCACGAGTCAACTTGTGAAACTAGGGTTCAGTGCTCGCCACAGCGGTTTGTCAGTGTGGGTGTTAACCCAACAGTTAACCAGCATTGCGAAACCCTTTAGGGAAAACGTTGCAGCGATTGTGCTTTTTTACACCCCATCAAGCAAAACAACGAAGGCCATCTTCGACGACTATGCCGGTGAGCTCTCACACGAGGAGTACAAAGTGTTGATTGCAAAATTAAAGGGGCACAAGTTTTCTCACCTAGTCTTCTCTCTGCGACATCCCTATGGGGTTGAAGTGAAAATGTGAAAAAATATATATATACGCTGAACCATGAACACCTCAACCAGTATCCACAAGCTCACGGTCTTTTCACAGCTTCTGGGTGAATTACAGAGTCATGCGGAGGAGATGCAAATACAGATAATCAAAACCGCTGGCGAGGACGATCTGCGCCTCATGCTTCTTAACCGCTATCCTTTGAAAGTCACTGTGTGCCCAGCCACCATGACGGGGCTTATACGTGAGGTTGAAAGTCTTTTGCCTGACATCAAGAGAATAATTGAAAAATAAATACATAATATATATACGCAATGGCAACAAACTTCCCAGAAGACGATGAAATCATGCAGCTGCTAGAGGCAACCCCTGATAGCTCCTTGCCATCAGCGATTCCTGAAGTCTTAACAGGTCCAGACACTCCGGCTCAACGCGAGAAACTGGCAGTCCTTGTTTCAACCGGCAAATCAAAAGAGGCCATCGGTGCCCAGCTCACACACGAGCAGGTGAAACGCCTGACAGATAAACAGGTTGAAAAGTACTACAAAAGGTATGAAGCCTATGTCGGTAACAAGACGACCGAGTCTCTGATTGACAGCGTTATAATGTTCGCAACCAAAGGCGCCGGCATGGTTGTTAAGATTGACGATGTGGAGGCCCTGCAGAAAGAACTCAAAAATGACTACATGATTAACCAGGAACTTTCATCTCTTGCTGGAAACCTTGCACTGCGTTGTGGGCGCTTCTTGGCCTTGGCCAATGCTGTTTTGATCACTACAAAACACATCGACTTCAAAAAGGAGCCAGAAGAGTTACCCCTTCAACCTGCTCCACCTGTACACCCAAGCAGAGACGGTGAAGGTTTTCCACTCGAGGGTTTTGATGAAGTTGACACATGTTTTGATGAAATTTTTGACACATAATCTGACAGGAACCTGGCAGGAACCTGTCAGAAACCTGGCAGAAACCTGACAGAAACCACGAAGGTTTGAAATAAAAAATATACATATATACATGATGGCTCAACCACTCGAGACGGTGCCTGAAGAAACAGTCGCGCCCACAAACAACACGCACGTTACCTCTGATACCCCAAAGACTGCTCCAGCCAAAAACCCTGGTCGTGTTGCTTCTGGCAAAAGGCTTGCTGAGCGCAACCGCCTGGCAAGAGAGGCAAAAAAACAAGCACAAGCTGCTAAAGCAACAAATGAGCCTGCCCCAAACGAGGCGCCGACGAAAGCAGAATCTAGCAGCAACACTGTTCTCATCCTTGGTGTTGGAGGTTTGATTGTCTCCGTTTTGGGCGTCTATTACCAGCGCGAGGCCATTATGAATACCCTTAGGCGCAACGAGACACCACCACCAGCAGCAGCAGAGGCCCCTCCACCAACACAGAGGCCACCAAGACGAAGAATTCGAGAAATGGAGTAAAAAAAAAATATATATATATACCATGCGGACTCACGACTTTGTGGACTTTATTGGCTGGGCTATCGCCGGTTATCTTTGGGCTTGCAGTACCTACACCCTCTTCAGCACAATTAACAATGCATGTAAGAAACGCTATGAAGAGCAAAGACATAAGGGACTTGCTGAGTGTAGGGAAGAGCAAAGACATAAGGGACTTGCTGAGTGTAGGGAAGAGCAAAGACATAAGGGACTTGCTGAGTGTAGGGAAGAGCAAAGACATAAGGGACTTGCTGAGCGTGTGGAGGAGAAAAGAGAAAGTGAACTTGCTAAGTATATGGAGGAGAAAAGAGAAAGGGCATTTGCTAAGTATAGGGAGGAGCGAAGACAAAGGAAACTTGCTGCACACGATGAAAAGATGAGACAGCAGGCACTTGAGTTTTACAAAAAATTCTGTGAAGACGAGAGTGAAGACGAGAAACAAAAACCATAAATATATACCATGTCTGACAACAAGCTCGTGAAAGCTGTTCTTGATGCGGCCACAATAACTGGCCTTGTTGCAACTATTGGCTGGGTTGGCAAAAGGGTCGTCAAGGAAAATCTCACAGCCGACCCCAGCTCGAGTCTCATGAACTACGTGAAGTTCACTGCTGCCATGGCTGGGAGCATAGCTCTCAAGAAATACCTCGAGGACCAGAAGATCCTCCCTGCCTCAATGTAAATCATATATGTATATACAGGGATGGCCTCAATCGCTATTATGGTTGGTGGAGCAATTCTAAACGCAGCTGCTTTCACTGGGGGCAACTATCTCGCAAAATACTTGTCTGGCGACAGTGGCCAAGCCGCTCTGGATGAGAAGATCAGACACGACAAGGCGTTAGAGGCCTATCAAGCGGCCTACGCTAAATATCAGAAAGACCGCACAAAGCTCCTCGACTGGATTGCCAGCAATGATCGGATCAAAGATCAAGCGAAACACAACTTTCAAGACACTGACCAAGCTCTAGTGCTCTACAACCAAACACATCCTACAGAGGAACGAATTCAAACACTCCCCAAAGAGCCCGAGTTCTCTGACTTCTATAAACCAGGCCCACAGCAGAAACAAGGCGAACTCTTGTTTATCGGCACTGGCGCCCTTGCTCTTGGCTATGCAGCGTTTCGCTTTTTATAAATACATATATGTATATGGAGGCTAAACTCTCAAAGGTCTATTACGGCCCCAAAGGCTATTGGAAAGGCCTTGCTGCTGTTAAAAAGCTAGCTGCAGCAGCCAAGGTCTCTGAAGAGGCGGCAAAGAAATGGCTTGTCAAACAAGCCCTTTGGCAAGTTTACCTCCCCGCACCACGCCATATCCCTCGGCCCAAGTTTGATGTCCAGACTCCTAATGCTGTGCATCAAGCGGATCTACTTTTTTTACCTCACGACAAACTGCCTCATGGGCGAAAGGTTTACAAATATGCTTTGACAGTTGTTGATGTAGCAAGCCGTTACAAAGCAGCAGAGCCCTTGACTTCGAAAGAGTCTGATGAAGTTTCGAAGGCGCTTACACGTATTTACAGACGCGGGCCTTTGAAATGGCCACAACTATTGCAAGTCGATCCGGGGACAGAGTTTATGGGAGCTGTGACTAAAGAGACTGGGGCTCATAAAACAACCATTCGTCGTGGACGTGTTGATATCCACAGAGACCAAGGGATTGTTGAAAGATTCAACAGAACCCTGGCTGAACGATTGTTTGGTTACCAGTACGCAGTTGAGATGAATCTACCCTCTGGCCGTTCGACTGCTTGGGTTAAAAGATTGCCAGATGTTGTCTCTGCCTTGAACAATGAAGTAACAAGATTAACTGGAAAGAAGCCTGCTCAAGCAATCAAAGAGAAGGCAACCTCGGCCAAGCCCGCAACCTCATATGCTAGGCCTGTGGGCTTCTCCGAAAAGAAGCTCCCTCATGGAGCCCACGTGAGATATCTGTATTACCCCGGTGAGCTTGAGGGCGGTAGTCGACGGGCAACTGATCCGATCTGGTCTTTGAAGGTCTACAACATCGAGAAGGTTGTCACCAAACCAGATGCGCCTGTCGTGTATTATCTGTACGACGGACCCAAGCGTGGGTTTGTGCGTGAGGAGTTGATGGTTGTGCCGCCGGGTACTCAGTTGCCACCCGCTGGGCTGTGAAACTCGATTGGTTCTGTGTGGATGCCGTCTGGCAGCACCCAGCGCTTGTCATAGTAGGCACTGAGACCTAGCTTGCGCTGTTCGTAAGTGTACATGGCCCCGTTGTGCATTCGAAAGCCTCTGTTTGTTGCCATGTCCTTGTAGCCTTCAAGGGCCCGCTCGTATCTTTCCCACCGAAGCTCATTTTGCCCCTTGTTGACGCCCTTGGAGGACATCTTGGCTTCGCCGCTTTCCTCGTCTTCTACGTAATAGCACTTGCTGCATAGAGCGATGGCTCGAGTGCCTTCCTTTTCAAGCTTGAACAAACCGGGTTCTCTGCTGCTCCACTTGTCCCAGGAGAGCCAGTTCTTTTTCTCCCTTTCGAACTGGGTGCGAAGTTCTGGTCGAACTGCTTCTTCGAGAGTGTCGTATGAAAGGGCGAAGTACATGCTGTCCGTGTCCATCTGGATAAGCTCGAAGTCACGCCTGTCGAGATAGTGATCGAGGAAATCGTAGTAGAACTGCAGCATGCGCAACTTAGCAAGTTGATAGACAACGATGCCGACTTGAAAAGGCCGGTTTATGGTGACCTTGTTTTTGCGTAACTCGATCTTGTATGATCCCCCGATCTCCTCGAGATCTTCGAACCAGGCTGAGCGCAGGTGTTTGTCGACAGTGTCTTCGTCGTTGGTGTACACAACTCTTGTCTGTCGCTCAACAGCTTCGATGAACTTGCCGTAAGCGCTGTTGCCCAAAAGCTTGAACACTTCTGCGAGCAAGGCTTTTTCTTTGTCAGCATCGCCTTTCCTTCGGTTGTTTGCAACCTCATGGACGAACCAGTCGAAGATCTTGATGGGTGTATAGTCGATCGTGCGGTAAACAGCGGTTATGTGGAGCCCGTGGTTGTAAAGCCACTCTAGCACTGGGGCGTAAAGCAGAATCTTTTTTGCTTGAAGCACGCCTAGCAGCTTCTTTTGCCCGGGCAAGTGGGTTCTGTTGCTTTTAGCAAGGTAATCCTTCATGTGCTGAGGGACGTCCTCTTTGCCCACGCTGCGGTTTACAAAGAGCAGAGGAAACTCTTCGAAGTGCTCCCACAAGGCCTGAGGGACTTCGATGTCGACCTCGGCAAAGCCGAACCACTGCTTCGTAATCAACTTGAGCCAAAAGTCTCTTGCGGCCTCTACTGGATCTTCGTACTGCACGACTTTCTCTTTACCACAGGGCATTTCCTGCAACATGGTGCTAGGGTAAAGGGAGTTCACATCGAAGCCTAGAATACGCTTGACGATACGAGCTAAGTCGTATTTGTGTGAGCGGATGCGGGTTTCGCCACGCACGTGTTTACGTGTGAACACCAAGCTAGGGCCACCAACAACAGCCTCTTTCAGCATTGCATAGGCTTCGGCACTTGGGGCGAATAGTTGGGGTCGGTTACGGCCTCTCAGGGTTCCTCTCAGGATGTATTGCATCGAAACCCCAGGCAACGAAACAGCGTCTTTGAAAATGTCAACCCCGAGCTTGGTGTAAAACGCTTTCATTTTCTCGAGGGTTTCAAGAAAGGGAGTAACATCGAGGTTGTTGTAATACTCCAGCCAGTCTCCGAAGGTCTTCATGCCGCGCTCTTTGAAAACCCGCTCGCATTGTTTGTACTCCTCTGGAGAAAGAACAAAGGAGTTTCGAAGTTGTGAATACCAGCACCAGTATGGTGGAAGCCCCTTGTAGTCAAGTTTGTCAGCGCTGTCAAACCATTCATATGGGAGCCAGGACTTTGTCTGTTTCGCCCCATACGTCTTTACCCATTTGTCGTAATTGATGCCTGGGGACAGATAGTTTGTGACATCGAGGAACTTGAAGGAGGGCGTGTTGATGAACATGATTTGTCTCTGTTTCTCCCCTGCAAAGACGCCGTGTTCTTGTCCGAGATAAGAAACAAAGTGTTTTCTGATAAGGTGCAGATCGCATCGGCCTGAATTGAAGCCGACCACTGGGACCTGGTCACACCATTGCTTGATGAGTTTTTGTTGATCTTCCGTTAACCCCTCAAGATCCTGTGGCATGTATTTTTGAGCTATATCATCTCGGATCGCGTTGCCACGGCGCTCCAGAGATTGATAAAACAGTCGGATAAGCTCTTGGGGATCTTTAGAGCAAATGTACTCTGGCTCAGGCTCCAACGTGTCTGCAATGGAGACTGAGATAGGCACGTGCTCGCTTTCGTAAGAGAGATCCCTGGTCGGCTGACTTGCCTTGGTCTTGTCTTGATAGGCTTCAAAGTCGTAGACGATAGCGTGTGGATATGTTTCGTTTCTTTTAGGAGGGATTCGATCGTGCCACCAGGACCGGGGCATCTCGTGCTCCCACCTTTCAACCAAGTTGTAGCCAAGTGTCTTGAAGATCTGATTGATATGCACAGTTCTTACGAAGGCTTGCTCCCTTGTGATTGTGTTGCCTTGACGGTCAGTCGTGATCACTTCGTTTCTTTGTTCAGGTGCAGGAAAGCACTCTCGACAACCGTGCCAGTGGCAGCCGTGATACTGAAACACAGTTTTGCTTTCTGGGTGATAGCCATCAACTTTGTAGCGCCAAATGGAGCGCTCGCCTCCATGGCCACATCTGTGGTGGTGGATGTGGATGCCCCGCTGTCGAGCCTCATACTCTAGCCAGCAAGTTGCCCGAATGCCGAAACTGCCTTCTGGATAAAACGCCTTTTCAAAAGCTGACTCAGGAGCAAGGATCTGATTTCCCGGACAGGCAATATTAGTTTGCCCGCGAGTGCACGTCTTGGCGTGGCGCGCTAGGTTACAGGCTTTTGTGAACCTTGCCAAACAATCGCCACAAGTGTAATTGTTTGTGACTTTGTTTATGTCAGTAATTAAGAAGGCATGAGTGTTGTAGATACCGATAGTCATCGTAGGGGTGCCGACTTTGTCGTAGCGCGAAGGTGTGTAACTCAAAACAAAGTTGCCGTTATCTGTAACAGTGTAAGCGGCAATCCCTTGTCTAAAGTGCCTTTCAAGCAAGTGAAACTTTTGTAAAGTAACAACATTGCCATTAGGACAACCGCTACGGTGAAGAGCAAAGAAGCTTTGCGCTAAGGCTCTGGCTCTGCGAGTACACCGATTTATATAGGCACCTTGATGAACAGCCAAACACCGAAAGAGGCAAAGATCGTCGTTGTAGATGTCAAGAGAGATGACTTCTCTTTTGTTACGAAGCCAGTCGGGCAACCTGCCAAGACCGATTTGTAAAGGTTGATTATCTAAAATCGCTTTGGCCTCAACAAAGACAGCGCTTTCGAAAACCCATTTCGTAGCAGGCCTATTGATTTTTTCACCTTGAAGACGAAGCTCTTCTTGTTGTTGCAACCATCGTTTTGTTTGCGATAGTTTAGAAAACCAAGGACTGCTGATGTTTGTATAGTAAACGATAGGTTTACCGGTTTCGATGTTTCGCAGCTTGTAGGCCCAGGTAAGTTTGACTTTATGCCTTCTGCGAACAGATTGTTTGATTTTGTTCATCATTTGGGGTACAAGAGGTCTTGTTAGCCCCTGCGTAAAGCGCCAGTTTATGATTCTCTGTCTTCGGCCCGGTCTGCCTTGTTCACCCTGTTCACCGCGATCATATAGTTCAACAATCCGACTAGGCATCCGAAAGTCACCCATACGCTCTCGATCTAAGGGATCAAATCCAGCGAGGTCCTCGTTGCGAGGAACTCTCAAAGAAGGTTTTCTTTCTTGAGCGTCGAGCCAAGCGATAAGCTCGCGCTGGGAGATATTATCGAAAACGTCACGCTCGTTGTTCATGGATCTCGCCATATATATATGGTTTTTAGATACACAGGGGACCCCTTTGTTTAATTGATAATCACGCGGCACCAGTTGTTCAAATAACGGTTTATTAGGGGCTGTAACAGCTTAAAAAAATAAATGCCCGGAGTAGTAGGTAAGGAGTCAGGCAAATTCACGTTTTCCCTGAAGACCCAAAATAAGCCGCCAAACGCCCGAGTTACCACCCCACAGGGCGAATGCAATGAGCCCTGTGGGCCGGTAACTCGGGCGTTTGGCGGCTTATTTTGGGTCTTCAGGGAAACGTAATTTGACTGACTCCTTACCTACTACTTAATGACTTGTTAGAGACTCTTAAGGGGAGAATACAAGGATACTACTGTGTTTATGCAACAAAAACTAGCAATGAAGTTTAAATGTTGATCTGCTCTGTAGGAGTCACTTGGCGTAATTAATGGTGCAAAAAAGAAAAGTGACTGTGCGAACACTGATTTCACTTGACATGTTGATTATACTGCCTCCAGTCAGGGTGACAATGAAGACAGTTTGGAATTTCCTGATTTGTTGTTGATGTTCCAAGGTTGTTTTTACAAAATGACATTGCAGGACAGTAAATAAAATGATGTATGCCTTCTCGGGCTTAGTATCACTGTACAACCAACATCTACCTTATGCTATATGGTTTGTTTTTGTAGGAGCAAAGGGAAGCAAAGACCTTGATTGAAACACAAGGTGACATTGAAAGTGTAAAAGAGAGAACTCTCAGTTATGAAATTGGTGGAAGAGATGATTTTAGCAGAACATCACAATCTGCATCATGTGAACCAGACTACAGGAGACGTGCTTGGGATGTCTCTGGCAATGGGAGAGATTTAGAACAGGAACAGTTTACAAAATCCTTCCAAGAGTGGACTGAAAATAAAACTGATCAATCTAGGAGAGTTCACAACCAGTTAGGGTTTTTACCAAATTCTACGGAATCAATGCTCACCACCTCCAATGAAAGTGGAATATTTAAACACCAGTTTCCAAGAAAAATAGATTCCAGGGAGCAAAGTAGAAGTGCTCCACTGGGATTTGAGGGTATGGATTTTCCTCTTAGCTCCACAATGGATAAGGACACTTCTGAGTTTAAGAGACCATTTTCACAACTGTCAGCTGTTGCTTCTAATGGATTGTTTTCAGACACAACATTAGATTCGACACTGAGGAATAAATCAGTGTCTTTTCAGCCAGACAGGAGAGGCTTGGAATATGATTCTCTTGCATCTACTTCATTGTCTTTGGCTTTTTCAGGTGAGGGAAATTTGGTGTGTTAACAACAGAAGAAATATGATTTGTCAGATGTTTTGTCCTGGTACAGGTGTAAATTTAGTTCTGCTGGAGCAATCTTGTACCCAGAGTCTGCAGGCTTTTCGGTCAGTGGGAGGATGCCAGGACCAACTCTGGGATAATGGCATTTTTACTGCATAAATCTTGCAGGTTCCGGTTTCTTGTGTACATGCTCAGATCTAAAATGGGAGGGCACCAAGCAACGGCCTGCTGACCAAGAAGCCTGAGGACTCTGGGTATGAGATTGGTTCTGGAGTAGTAAAATTATGATCTGGAGCCAAGGGTAACATACAATATCAAAAATCACCCCTGGGATTACAAAAGGCCAAGTGCTCAGTTCAGTAGATTTAAACCACAGTGTAAAAACACTTATTATTTATTTTGTGATTCAAATTTTTGTTTGATTTGAAACTTTTCAAACCAGTTTTATAATAATTCTTATTTTTATCTCAGATTCATTGCCATAATCTAAGACAAAGGGAACATTTATATACTAGGTACTTCCCCCACTGTGTGCATGGCAGGCCAGATTGTTCTATAAACACACAAGACTTCATTTGCACATTTGGAGTTCTTGAGAAAATTGTTTAACTCGCAGAATAATGATTGGGCACATTGATGTGGAAATAAAAACTGTCTATTGGTTATTTGTATTAGAAGGAATTTAAGACTTAACTGGGTTGCTAGTTTCTCTCTATTTCCTTTGGATATATATTTTTTGTGCATATGTGTGTCTGGCAATAGATCTTTCATCAGAATGACCAAATATGGTATGTCCACAAATTTTGCCCTATATTTGAGCCCTTCATTTTGTACATGGAATTAAATGATATAGTCGAGCTAAGTTATTAGGTTTTAATTTTTATTTTTATGGTATAAATCCTTACAGATTCTAGTAATGCAACTGTGAATTCTGTGATAGAAGCACAGCCTCGGGCAACAGCCCAGCAACAAACTATCAGGAAATCAGGAACTGACTATATCCATGTCCAAGATTATGGTAACTGTGATCAACAGTCAACTACAACTCAATCAAAAAATTCTAAGACAACCACAAGGCCTATTTCTTCAAAACAGAAAACTGAAAAGCAAAAACCTCAGTCCTCTAGAACATCCCGGGGACCCTCACTCTCAGACCAAGACAAAACGCTGGAAAATCTGGAAAAGCTGAGACAAAAGTTGCTTGACGAGAAGCAAAAGCACTTAGATGCTATGAAGCAACAAGAGCTAAAGAGGCTTCGCAAACAGCAGAAGGAACAGTCAGTGGAGTTAGATCACAACTATGCGTCTTTTCACAGCAGTACTCCTACACATGCATTTGAGAGACCTCGCTCTAACTCTATGCCTTTAACAAGAACTTCAGATCTCAAACAATCACCTTCTAAGGAATCAGAACATCGCCATGTGATTGACAGGTCATCACCTTTGCGCAGGCCTCTTTCAATGCCGCCAGGTGAAATGTACTCTATCCTTGAGCTTAGTGGAGAGAATCTTGACTTTGATACACATGATCATAATGCTGAACCTGAATCGTCCTCTGATAAAGAGAATCATGTTGTTAATGAGGATATGAGTGTGAACAGGTCAACTGATGTTGTAGTTTCTGAAGGTATTCCCAGGAATGCTACTACTAGAATGAATGATGAGCAAAACATGCATCATGCAGGCTCCTTTCAAAGGAAGGATCATAATTTAAGCTCTGCAGCACTAAAAGAGAATCATAAGGTATGTCCCGTGCTGGCCTGTTTGAGGTGTTCAGTTAGTGAGAAGCGATGACTAGACGTTGTGTGAAGGAAAAATATTGGGAGTGCTGATGGAGGGGAAAGGCTAAAAAAAACCGACATGAGGGAATGCCTGTAAACATTTTTATAACAGATCCAATCCACACCGGCCATTTTGCATTTCTCATGAGCATTGGGCATGCTTGTGTGCTGACAGGAATTATCAAAATAAACCAATCAGAGGGTACACCAGAATGATTTTTTTGTCAAGAATGTTTACAGGCATTCTTTAGCTCTCTTTCCTCAGTTTCCTTGCTTTTTTCTTCACTTGCAATTATTCCTTCCCATTTATCCCCACAACCTGAAGCCCTGGAACAGGCTCTTCCCTCGCAGGAGTTTTGAAGTGAAATTATCAAACTCACAAGAGGGTCTGTTTTGTTTGGATATCCAGCATTCAGAGAATGATGTTTTCAGGAGAGTTTTTCTGGTAGACGAACTTTGTGCCCAAAACTAGCCTGTGCAGCAAGCATTTTCATGGTTGTTGCGTGAAGTTGGGGTGAGAACAAAACAGTGGCAGGAGGGGGAATGGGAGGGAAGTCCCTCCCCCTCTTTATTTAGTATTACAGAGGCATGGCAGAAAGAGAGAGAAAGAAAAAAATCCATGCATAACCCTATGAATATTCTCATTAAGTTAAGTTAACTGAAGTTATCACTCCTTAATTGCCTAGATTATGTAGTTCAGTTCTAGAAACAATTCATATACAGTGTAACTATATTTCTATTCAAACCAAAAAAACCCAGACAGTTTTACCAAGGCAACTGCCTCAGTTCCTTAATACTAGCTATTACTACTAGGCCTGCAGTAATATAAGTCAACCTGCAATCAGGCTTTATTTCTTTCTTGTGGGGGAGAGAGAAGGAAAAAATGTGTGATATGTTTATGTTATTTTATGACTGTGTTGTCTCACATTAAAAAGTTGATCCTCTACTAACAGACTGTGCTGTTAAACATTATGATAGTGTAGTGTTCACTTTAGGGAATTTTGACTACTGGTAACACTTTACAATGTATTTTTACATTTTAAATACATGTAGGTGTATTCAGCCCCATAATGTTCATGTTGTTTACTTGTATTAATTTTATTAATTTTGTAGTTTTTTGTGAGTAATGGAAGAGACAAATTTGCAAAACTCTCTGCACATTCCAAGGGATTTCTGACAAGGTGTTTGATGAAAACTGACAAAGTACGAGGTCTTGTACAGACAATTAAGGTGAGGGATTAACATGTAGTGTGATGTTTCAGCTACAGCGATCATATGGTAGATACCCTGTATGTGCAGAGGCATGGCAGTCCAGTAGTTAGCGTGTTGGCTTTCGATCTGAAGATCTTTATAGTTCAAGCCCTGTCTCTGCCAAAATGTTGTTTCCTTAGAAAGAAACTTTGCTCCACATTGTCTCTCATTGTCTCTCTCCATTGTCTCTCTCCACCCAGATCTATAAATGGGTACTGGCAACCAATGCTGGGGGTAACCCTGTGATGGAATAGCATCCCATCCAGGGGGATAGGGGTGAGTTGTAGTACCTTTTTGTTTCATGCTGCAGAAGCTAGTTCAAGCTCTGGCCATGTTGGTCTGCCTGTGGTCTGGGTGCAACACTGTATGTGCTGGAGGAAATAAACTGAGAGCTTGAGTCTTCATCAAACACAGGAGAGTTACTTGGGGGAGGGGGGAAGAGTTAATAATTAACTAAATTAAAAATTGTTGTTTAATTGATAGGATACCAGAGATGTTCTGGCTGACATATCAAAAGAGGGCACACAGACCATGCAGGAGAGATTATTGAAAGAAAATGTGGAGAGTCATGTATGTAACCAATGAGCTGTTATCAATTACAAGTGTTTTTGTGTAAATATGAAAGCAATCCCCTTGGACCTATCAAATGCATGTAAGCAGCAGCAGATCTAGGGGAGGGGCGGGGGCCGGGTAGAGGAGGGGGGGGGGGGGGGGGTGGAGGGTCAGCTCTCTCAAAGGCCAAAGTTTTTAAAAGGAAGTCAGCCAAACTGGAATTTCCAGAGGGGTGGGTGTGGGAGGGGTTTAAACCAAAAAAACCTGAAGGTAAGGATAATTTCTTGAAGAATGTGCCTTGTTGCATTTTTTTACTGAGTATAATATACCTTTTTCCTTCTCATTTCAGCTCAAGGTGGCAAGAGGTAGTCTTCATGATGTCTTCTTTAAGATTCCTATGAAAGAGAGAATGTCTTACATTGCTCATTCAAGAAGTGCAGCAAGAGCAAAGCAAGCTAAGAGAATCACTAGGGTTAGAGATACTGATCTGCCATGTGCAGTTTTGGCTGGCCTTTTCCTGTTTCTTTTTATCTTAACCAGTTTTTCCCCAAGTCAAGTGTGACAGAGGGTAGTCCAATACTCACCTCTTGTTCAAGTTGTCAAAGTGAAGATTGAACTCATACGAGTTGTACAAGTTGTAAGACAAGGTCCACCACTTTTACAACCACTTGTACAACTGGTACAAGTGTCATGAAATGTCACACATTTCAGAGAACTAACATGAAGTCTGCAATCAAAACAGCATATTGTTGTCGGTACTCTCACGTGTTGACGAGGCCTGTTCCTCGTCACACTACTTACCATCAAACCTCCATTAAAATTATATGTCAATTTTATAACACACTTTATGTTAGGTCACTGAAATGTGTGACAGTCACCCCTTGTACCAGTCGTACAACTGGTGGACCTTGTCTTACGACTCATACAATTTGTATGAGTTGAATCTTCATTTTGCGACTTGAATAAGACTTGGTGTTATCGGCATCTAATTTGTTGTGGCAATATCAAATAATTATGTGTAAAACATAAAAGGTCAAAGGGGAGGAGAATGCTTATTTAGATATTGTTTTTGTTTCTCACAGAGTGCTGCAGGTCAATCAAAACTATCTGCTGTCACTTTACGAGCAATCCAGAGACGACAGGAAGGTTTAGACCAGTATCCTTGAGTTTAAGTACATTTTCTTGATACTAATCTATTTCATACTGCTACTATTTTTACAATAAAGATGGTTTGTTGTCATGGATGTTTTGCTAAGTCTAAAGTAATCAATAATACCATTAGTCATCCACTATACTAAAGGTTGAACTGTCAGGGCTGTCAATAAGGGCCAGGGATTTTTTCCCTTGCTAACGTAATTATGTTTGAGCCAGAGCTACTTAGATAGAAAAACAAAACACTGACAACACTGGAAGCCTATATTTTCCCCAGATTAACTTTCTTTTATTTCCTCACCTATTAAAAACTATTAGTGACAGCCCTTAACAGTCATTTATTATTGTAGATTATCCAATATTATTGACTTTCAGTAATAAATTGAGATACCGGTAGAAAAGTTACCCTAAACATTATATGAAATGAAAGTAGGACATTCAGTAAAATTGTTGACTACATTATCAGTTTTGATCCTTAATTACTTCTTGCATCCAAGTTCTGTGAGGCAAACGGAAAATGCAGAAGTAAAGTCAAAACCAGAAACTAGGGAAGAAAGAAAAAGGAAAAATTGGAACATCAGGTCTGCTCACACTTATTATTTAATTTATATTATTTTTAGGAAGTTTTATTTTTTCCTTTTAATGTACAGGCAAAGGTTGATCTATATGCATTTAAAATGCACCCAAGGGGGGGGGGGGTACTCCCCCAAAATACCTATACGGGTATGTGCCGCCCAACGGGGTTGTGATTTTGGGACTCCTGATCTAGAACGGGGTATCCATTTTAGAGACGTTTCCTAGAACGGAGTATAATATTTCGAATGAACGAAAGCTTCAGATTATCAGCAGCCATTTTTTCTAAAATGGGGTATTAAAAATTGACCTATTTCTAGAACGGGGTATATTTTTGAGTGCAAATTCTTTCTAAAACAGGGTCCAAATTTGGAGACTAGGGCGGCACATACCCACCCAAAATATACCCGAGTACCCCCCCAACCCCCCCCCCCCCCGGGAAAATGCATCCTTACCATAACATCACAAATGAAGGTTGTAAAATAGGGCTGATCATTTTATAACTTGTATTTCTCAATTGGCAACCAAAAACCAACTTTAGTATTATTCAATTATGATTTATCAGAGGCAGGATTCTGACAGAACAATACCCAGTTACTACTAATTCTTCTAATTGGCATTATAAATGATGGTTACCCAACTAGTTTAGCTTTTTAGTTATTTTGGGTAACCAGCTACTGTATATCTATTTTTAGTTTATATATTATGTATATGTTGTAGTTAATTTTTTATCTCAGGTACTTTTTATTTTTCCATTGTTTGTGGGTATGGTAATATATGCTAATGAATTTCAAACAAAGGAAAAAAAAAAATTACCTGAAATAAAAAATTAACTGCAACATATAGTTATACATCTTTGTAATTTTACAGTACGAATAAACATTGTTGTTGTTGCTGGATGTGATTGTTCTTTGTTCATCTGCAGGGTACTCAAACCACAGCAGGGACATACATCTCCACCCCTACCAGACAAGTCAAGGTACTGAAATTAAATATTACTTATAAGTGGTCTAAAGAAAATAATCATTTTGTCAGTACTGATAAATATTTCAGTCTATTTTCCCAAGTTTAGCTTGATTTGATACTGTTGTTTCCCAACCACTTTTTTATGTACATGTACTTGACAAAGATAAAGTCAATCTTATCACCTTTTTTAACTGTCTAAGGTCCAAGAAACCTGCCAGTAGACCAACCACAGCTCCAGAGAGGCCATTGTAAGTCATCAACTTTTTATCTTTTACGGGGACAAATTTTCAAATCTTCACTCCTTCCTTCCTTCCATCAGCTGTAACCTTTGTTTTGTAATTCCCAGTCTATTACATCATACATTTGTCTTGTGTCAGAAAATGCATATTTATGTCATGCTAAGATGTTTTCATCGTTTTAATAATTTACAGTATTATAACCTGTGTGTTTGTGTCTTTCCTTTAGTTGTTTTGGAAGGAATTTGCATCAGAGCAAAGATGATTTATCTGTGTGGTTTTAAAATTTAATCGTTGAATCGCGAGTGTTGAAAAACACGAGTCTAGCCAGTTAATGTCTCCACTTTCAAGTACATATACATATACCATTTTGTTTACCATTTTTGCCTCATTAGCATATACGCCTCATTCTCTTACCTAGCTACAAAAATCTCAACGCTGAATATTGAAAGGGCATAGCACAATAATTAGCCTTCTCTGGAAATTTAAGCCCAATATACTAGATACATTTTGTGCAATGCTGTTTTCAAAACTCAAAATTTTACAAAGAATTTATGGCTCATTAGTGCTTTTGCCACCTGACAATTTTGCAGTTTTTAACAGCAGATATTTCCTTATAAATATTGCATGAAAAAGCTAAAAGCCGAAAGCGTGAATTCTTGTGCATGTCTGCTGGTGAATTTAGTACTGTAAAATGACCCCTTCCCCCTCCTCGCTTCCGCTGATAAGTGTTAACTGTGGATTACAAGGGTTTTTGTAAGGTTTACTGCCTTGCTGGCTGAAACAATGGATAATTTTTCAAAGTTAAAGGATTAGCTTGAAACTTAATTACAAAACATCAAGAACAACTACAATTAACCTGACATGTACTTGTTTTGTATTCACAATATGGCTCTTAGAGCCCTTTCATTTTAATCAGAGCCCCATCGAATTTACATAATAACATTAGATAAAACACAAAATTTAATAAGAATCTGTGTAGTTGTTGGTCATGTAAGTCAGTCAGTCAATCAGAAATTCAGTGAATCAGTCGGTCAGTCAGTCAGTCAGTCAGTAAGTTCATCAGTCAGTAAGCCAGTCAGTCAGTCAGTCAATCTGTGAGTACATAGAGTCAGGCAGTCAGTCCATCTGTTTGTCAGTCAGTCAGTCAGTCCATCTGTTGGTCAGTCAGTCAGTCAGTCCATCTGTTGGTCAGTCGGTCAGTCAGTCGATCTGTTGGTCAGTCAGTCCATCTGTCAGTCAGTCAGTCAGTCAGTCAGTCAGTCAGTCACACGGGGTATATATGACTTGTGTGTAATTATTAATATAAGAAGGAAGTGGTCATTGTAGGGAGGTTACAATAAGAGTTATGAGTATTTATCAGTGCACAGTCAGGACTGTGTAGCCAAGTTTTCAGTTGATGTATCTCCTGTGCATTGATCTTCATTTCATAAGTGATAATATATTCAGAAAAACAGAAATCTCTTGCTTTATACAAACAGATGCAAATTTACATAAGTGAAATCATTTTATTGCAGACCATCTTTATAAGCAGTGGTTGTCTCCCTTAATTCCAAAGAGCAACTGGAATATTCGCTTGAAGTAACGCCAAAATTCTCTGAGTTGACATTACAAAATAAATAAATAAATTAATAAGGCAAATTCTTGGGGCAAACAGGTTTCAATATTAATTAATTCCTTTTCCTTTAGAAATTCTAAGGTGCAAAAAACTGAAACAACTAAGCGACCACAAACAGCAGAAACAACTCGTGGAAACCCTGAAAGGTCATCAAGATTGAACTTTGGTGGTGGCAATTCAAATCAATCTGCCAAAAGACCAGGAAGGAAAAGTCTTGGAGGAATTAGCCAACATCCTAGGATGGTGGGGGCTTTGGGGAATACAAACCGGACAGCTCAACCTAGAGCACAGAAAAGATTAAGTCTGCCAGAGAGCGCTCAGCCGAGAATAAAGACAAGTGATGTAACACAAAGGCCACAGACAGCTTCTGAAGTTAAGAGAAGTTCAAGAACTTTGGCTGCTAATTTTGCAAAGTGATGAAAATTTGCTTAGCGTGGTTGTATAGTTTCAACTTAAGCTTTGGGTCGTAAAGAGTATATGGTTAATGTGGTAGATACACTGTAAAATTTCAAGACTGGGACAAATATTTAATGTAATTATAGCTTATAATTAGTCTGTTTGAATATATAATGTTCACAAAAATATAGGGTTGCAACAATTTTCTACCACTATGGTAATCATTGGCATTGTTTAAAGACACATAGAGCAGTTTTCAATCGAGTGTGAAAAGTAATTACACAATTGCTTTGGTTTTTCATTGCTACGCTTTGTGATTGGCTAAAAAATCTCGCGCCACTTTCTCGACCAATCAGAAGTAAAACCAAAACCAATCGTGACTTGCTCGCACGCGTTTTCCCGCGCTTGGCGCCGCCGACAAGTAATTGCTTCGAGCTCTGATTGGTTCATTGGATTGTTTACGACTGCTGTGATTGGTCAGAGTAATTACTTTGGTTTTGGTTTTACCACACTCAAATGAAAACTGCTCTAATTTGTTTGCCTTTTTTTGCTGCATTGTTTGTCATCAGATTTCATTGAAACAGTATGCCAGTCCTGGCTTCTGAAAGCAGAGTTAAGCTTTTCCAGGACTAGCACCAACTTTGATTTACCAAAAGTAATTTCTGTCAGTTTGTAGTTCATCATTTTGTTACTTTGCCTTTCGTTAAAGCAGAACTTAAATTAGCAGCGAAAGAAGAGTTCATCATCAGTTTCGTTTCCCCTTGTGGGGAATAGGACAGGAAGAAAGAAGGGTTACGGGACGAGCTTAAAACCATTGGACCCTGCAGGGGTGAACGCACCAATGAAAGCAAGTTCTCTTTTGGTTCAGGGAGGGGGGGTGGGGGGGGGGGTTAGGCTACCGAGTTGATGGTTGTAAACTGCTTATTAAAAAGCCATTAAAATGAGGCAGCTATATATATTATTAAAAAGAAGTATAAGTTATTATCTACAAATATTCTAGTATGGCGCATCAGAAGCTGTACTTTCTTTTCCAAAAATATTGTAGTTTTATGGCAGTTCAACACTGATTTTGAAAGCTTTTTGTAGGCAATTGAATTACTGATAAGCTAGCCTATTATGAACACTGTTTAATACTGCACTGCAAAAAAAAAAAAAAAAAAAAAATTTGATAAAATGAGAGACTAACTGAAAAATCTTCACGCTCAAAGTTATTCTATTAAAGCACTTTGCTAAAGAAAAAGCCTATTTTCGCTGTTTTGCAGAAATAAACATTAATTCCACCACTGTTTACCTTGCCTAATTTTGTTTGTAATCCGTCGAGAATTTTGATCCATTATAGTTTACGTTCCTAAAGCCGCAGATGGCACATGCGTGTTTATCAGACCAGACGGATGCACTGCCTTATTTTTCATAAATAGATCATGAAGTATCGGAGAGGTCAGTATCGGTAGAGTATCGGATAAGTATCGGTGGAGTATCGTTCAGGGCTCGGTGAAGTGTCGCAAACCTACTAACTATATCGGCCGACGTTGTATTGCTATATCATTCTCTGTTTCCAGCTTCATTTTTACTTCGCTGACAAAAATGGTAAAATTAGGGCAGATATTGGCTTTTCTACATTCCTCGGCATAAAATGCATAGTTTCCCAACTTAAAATGGTCTCAAGAATGTCCCTAATAGAGCCCGAGAAAAAACTGAAACTGCGGTCGACGACAGGTCGGCAACATGAAATGAGTCCGCAAATTTTCTTCGGATGATCTTTGTGGTGGAATCTTCCACTTTAAACGCAAAACTTGAGGCCGTAAGTTTTGCCGATGCTATTGAATATCCATTCAAAAGATCGGTAAAAACTGTTTAGCCAGACTTTTTGGCGCCGTAAATTCTATAAATTTTGCCGGTTTGTTTTGCTTGTATTGTTCTAACAAACTTCAGGCATGTCCGGGGCTCTTTTTCCAGCCCTTTACCGCACGTTTATCGGACCAAGTGAAAACCAAAAGCACCACAGCTCTTGAAATAAGACTGAATGATGCCGGCTTGGTTTCAACATTTCATTAGATTTTGCATATCGGCAAAAAAGCAGACTGAATGGATTCAGTCATTAATCCTGGCCTCCTGACCAAATTAGTCAGTCCTGACTTATAGTCCGGCAAAGAATCTAAAATTTGGATATTCTCCCAAACGCACAAACTGAGACGGGCCACATCAAGGGATACTCCAGACCGATCAAAGATAAAGGAAGAAGCGGCGGAGTACAGACTCAGTTGTCTGGTGCGACAATATACCAATCCCCCCTAAACTGTCCGCTTGACGCAACTCTAATTTCCGATCAGGCATTCCCCGCCCTCTGAAAAATCCGAAACGAAAAAAACTGGTCTGATCGGCCTAGGCTACTGATTTGTTAATCAGCTTTAATTCAGACATTATTTTTTAAGAATCCATTGCTTTGAAAACATGAGTGAAATCAGTAGAGCAGCGGAATGTAGGAAAAACAAAAACTAAGATATAGGGATTGTGAGTAGTCTGAAGTGTCAGCGGGCGTGTCTAGGGCGAGAAAGAGGCTGACACAGTTCAAATTTGGGCAGATTTGTTTGAATATATATATTTTGTTTTATTCTTTTGTTTACTCTTTCATCGCCTTGCCGTAAGGATCAGTTTACCATTTTCTGATTTTTGACACAGTTCACTAGACTAGGGTTATGGATAAAGTGCTTGGCCACTAATAGCCTACACAACAGGCACTTTCTCAAACACTTTCTCTCCTGGAAGAAAAGATAAAGAAAAGAGAAACGCATTCGTTTCATCTCTCCCTCTTGTGACTTCCGCGCTCGTTGCTCGCGCTTCGTGCTCGCTCACCACTAAAGTGCCTATGTAGCCTAGGAAACTGACAAAAATCGTGTTCAGACTCGTACCCATGCCGTACGGCTATGTTCACACTTGGTGCCCGAGCACTAGTATAGTGCCTGGGTACCGGCACAAAATGGTGCTGTGTTCAGACACTGGGTACCCAAGATATCAACATGTTCACATTCTGAGTGTACAAGGGAATTGTGGGTACTCAAAACAGTGGTTTGTGGGTGTAGTGCCTCGGAACTAACGTAAAACGCGTACATGCACACTGGGAACCGGTACCCACTTTAGTGCCCGAGTACAAGGTATCGACCTTGTACTCGGGCACGGGCACCGTGCCCAAATTCTGGCGTGGGTACTTTAAAAAAAGGTGTGTTCACATTAGTGCCCAGCGATAATCGTACTCGGGCACCGTGCTCGGGCACCAAGTGTGAACATAACCTTCAATTGCCGCGGCTTTAGTGCTTGAGCACGGTGCCCGAGTACGATTATCGCTGGGCACTAATGTGAACACACCTTTTTCAAGTACCCACGCCGGCCAGAATTCGGGCACAGTGCCCGTGCCGGAGTACAAGGTCAAGACCTTGCACTCGGGCACTTAAGTGGGCACGGCTTTCCAGTGTGCATGCGTTTTGCGTTAGTCTGAGGCACTTTCCAACTACTGCTTTGCGTACCCACAATTCCCAGGTGCGGCTCAAGAATGTCAACATGTTGATATCTTGGGTACCCAGTGTCTGAACATAACTTTATTTATCAAGACTATCTGTTAGTTTCATGTAAGGTCAAGGCCCTGAGAGAAAGCTTTTATTAGACACTCGGTTCACTATGAATCTCGACAGTTATTTTTTCCTTTTAGATAAACAAAACTCTATTTAATTTGTGTTGTCATTGATTGGTAAGCGTATAGCAGTTACCATACTTTCCCGCTTTTTGAATCGCCTTCTCTGTTTTTTGTTTGTTTGTTTTTGTTTTTTTTATTTTTCCTTTCATTTTTCTCGTTCGTTTTAATTAATTTGTCTGAGAGTGATGAAAAGTACTTGTTGGTTTCTTGTCCCGGGGAAACAAATCCTGCGTTCTGATTGGTCAGCGTGTCCGCGTTTTGTGTAGTGAACAAATCGTTCCAACTGTGAGTGTGTGGTTGAAATGGCGGCTGAATTTGCTCGTTTTATACAAGTTTGTGGATTAAAATTATTCCCTGAAGACTTTTGTAGCACATAATATGGCTTCTAAGCACACAAATTCTTTGGAATTTGGCGATTTCGATCGTCTTCGCAAGGAGAACGCTGTACTTCGCGACGAGTTAGCTCACTTGCGAGAAGAAATATCTGGCGAGAGGCATACTCACGAACAAATGTTAAAAAGTTTTCAAGCTTGTCACAATGAAGATGCAAGGAAACTGCGAGAGGAGAAGAAGCTCACATCGAAATTAGCAGAGGAGAACGGCGAAATACGCTTAGAGTTGAAGGATCTCAGGAAACGCGCTTCGGCGACTTCATCAACTCGAGATCACGACAAATTGAAACCACAGGAGACAGATTTTAGCGCTCAAATACTCAAGGAGCTTTCTGCTCTGGGACAAAGGCTTGAAACGTTACACAGCGATATACTATCGAGTCCTGTTGCGAAGAGCTTCCATGGAAAACATCCTGCAAGTCATGGTGAGATCGGAATTTTTGGTCTCAGTGTGTGTAATACTCTAGTTTAGATGCGTTCGCGCGCCAGTTAGCGTTATCCTTGTTTATAGATGTTTAGAATCATGGTTTATATCTCAGACAATTAGTTGCAGATTACTGTAGATAAGGATAATGTTAAGCGATGGATGGAGAAAATGTTTGTGTACCTTCCGGGATACCAAAACACGGCCTTTAATCCGCTGAAATATTTAAGTTAACAGCGCAAAGTTTGCAAACGACACCCTTTGATTAGATTCTATCAAATGGTTCGAAAGGCACGTTTACATGCTCCATCCATATGAAAACAATCGATTAAAATTTTTAAACTGCACGGGAAATTTCGTAAATTCTTTTCATAAAAAAACGTGCGTCTCGTTTGGAAAAATAGGAGGGAATTATTGAAAGCGTAAATTAATTCCTTATAACCATCTTCCTTTGTTGACCTTCTGTAGTGCTTTGTGTAAATGATTAATTTTATATTCTGAGGCTGTCTGTGTATGTGATGCTGTTACGTATGCAGTTCAAGTGTTTTTGTCTGTGGGGTATATTGTGGTGACTGAAGCTGTCTGTTTCATATTTAACCCTGATTCAAATTTTTAACCTTTTGTGTTTCATTAAACATATATTTAATTAGCTTAGAAGTGACAAATTAGATTTTAGCTAAGTTTGGAATGCGATGTATTTCTATAATAAATAATAATTATTGTTTGTTTTCTTTGGACGAAAACATTATAGCTGGCTCCAAATTTAGTCTATTATTTTTTTTTTTGGTAACTATAGAATGATTAAAATTTTGTAGGTAGTGGGTGTTAATTTGCCTCAAGCTGTGAAAAGTCATCCTTAATTAATAGTAGCTTTAATATTTCTTTGCTGAAATTCAAAAGAAATATTTTTTATCAACCCTTATTTGCATAACTAGGAAACTAACTGCAGTTAACCATGTGCACTTTATAAGAAATCGTTTTGTCAAAAACCTTGGTAGGCTAGTTATTCTATTTGCACCTCTAGAAAAATACATATCCCAGAATTTAAGGAGATGAAAATTACAAACCTAATAACATGAAGCCAGAAAAAAAGAAAAAAAAAAAGACTCCTCATCTTGTGCAATTTGTAGCTGATTTAAACTTCAGTTTGGTAGCTTTTTTGATTGATCCTCAAAAATCTTATGAATATCTTGAAGGTCAGCAGATATGTTGGGATTTGTCCCTTTGCTTGAACTACATGTCCAATGCACCCATTTTCATCAAAAATCTTGTTGCAGGGAGTAAAATTTGGGAGCAAAGCAGACTGTCCATGAAACAAGTCTCCTTGTGCATATGGTCACTTGCAACTTTGTCCCCAGGACCCTCTCTGCATTCAAAATGGCAGGCGAAGAAACCCCTGACCAAAGATGCTATTTCATTGTCTGTCACGTGACAGAATACTCCACAATTCAACGATTCTTGGAGTATTTTGGTAGCCGTGTCCAGGTGTTTCTTTGTGCACCCTGCCATTTTGAAAACGGAGATGAGGTTGGCAGAGATGCCAACCTCTTGAAGATTAAAAATAGGGAGATTTTTTTCTGGGAGTGAAATTCTACCATCACCCCCCCCCCCCCCCCCAACCCCCCCTCCCCCTCCAAGGCGTGAATCGAGCGACGTATCGGCGAGAGTCAAGGGGGGTCCGGAATTTTTTTTTTGGCCTTACCCTCTAAAGGTACCATTTTCTGCATTCCTGAGACCAGAAAAGCATTTGTGAAGTTAAGATATGATGAAAGACCACATTTTTGGGGGAAAATTTGGGTTAAAATCTTAGCCTATTTTAGAGAAAAGATACAAAGTCACTTTTATCCAGGAGATTTGATAACCCGTACGGGAGACCGGGAGATTCCTTCCGTATCTGGGAGACTCCCGGATAATATGGAAGAGTTGGCATGTATGGGTTGGGTCACTTGGACTTGTTCCCAGTGTAAACATAGTAGATACAGTCATACCCTATTAATACAGCTGTCATTAAGACCAGGAAAGTCTCCATATAAACGCAGCCCTTATCAGGGTTACCATTAAGGGTCATATAAAGCACCGCAGGTGTCTGTTTAGTGGGTTGTGTCTGTATTACAAAACATGTTCATATTTTCTTTGAATTATAAATATTAATAAAAGGGATCAATATACTATTATTCATTAAGTTCTCTTGTGAAATTCTCTGAGCATTTTTTTATCCATAATTTTCTAATTAATTTTTTTAAGGTAACTTTATAAAATGTTTTCTTTGATCATATTGAATTATCCAGATGTTAATTTGCAGATTATAAATATAAAAATTATTGTCATCATTATTATTATAACAGTTTTCTTGTATATTTGTTGATATTTTCATTTTACTATTTTACAGAGGATGCTTCGACAGTCAAGGATCACTTCAAGAAACTCAGTGCTGAATTAGTCAACTTGAGATCTTTGCTGTTGGCAAAATCAGGTGTCGGAATAAATGGAGTTATACTTGCTAATCATAGAGAAGGTAAAGCAAGGTTGCAGTCCATATCCTGGCCTGAGAAAACAGTATTTTATAAATAGCCTCATCTTGTAGATTTGATGATGCTTTTAAAAAAATCTTTCATACCAGGGTATAACCTTCTATAGTCAAACCTCTATTAAGCAGTCACCCTCGGGGAATAGCCAACTGACCGCTTAATAGAAGTGACTTCTTGAAAGAGGTCAAGTTTACAGTAAATATGGGGAGTGATTTCACTTTAGGGAATTAATAGACTGCTTAATAGAGGAGACACGGCGGTCTAGTGGTTAGCGCGTCGGACTTTCAACCTGAAGGTCGGTGGTTCGAGCCTGGTCTCTGTCGTCATGTTGTTTCCTTTGACAAGAAACTTTACTCCACACTGTCTCTCTCCACCCAGGTGTATAAATGGGTACCGGCAACAAAATGCTGGGGGTAGCCCTGCGATGGACTAGCATCCCATCCAGGGGGGAGTAGCAATATTCCTAGTCGCTTCATGCTACAGAAACCGGGTTTAGCTCCGGCCGTGTGGGCCATCTGGCTCGTGTGCGACTTTACTTACTTTTTTACTTAATAGAGGGTGATGGCTTAATAGAGGGGCCACTTAATAGAGGTTTAACTGTATTTTTTATAAAAGTACGGCAAATGGGGAGGTATTAATACTCCTAGTTGTTTTAAGTTCATGCTATAGAAACTGTGTAAGTTCCAGATGTGTGGGCTTTATTACCAGTGGCTCATTTACAACTTTTCCTTGATTTTATATTATCTACAGCAGGTTTTAAACTTAGATTCCTGCCACATTATTTTAAACATATTTTCATTTATATTTCTCCCAGTCAAGACTAGAGGTATGCCTTCAAATTCTATGAATGGAAACACAACCAGTCTGCCGCCCAGCGACTTAGTTCATTTTAGTGGACCAATCACAGAGCATACCATCATTGGAGTTTTGCAACAAAGAAATGCAGTAGGAGAGAATTATGTATGTACAATAGGACTCTATTCAAACTATCAATTATGCTAAATTACATATTCCTGAATTAATATTTGGTAAATTAAATAAATAAATAAATAAATATTAAAAAATAAATAAATGTGTTGTTCCAGAAAATATCCATACTCCGCCCCCCTACCCCCCCCCCCCCCCACCCCCCAAAAAAAGTTCCAGTTTGGTTTCATACTTTCCTTTAAATACTTTGCCTTTTGAGATCCCCCTCCACTTTGAAATTTCCAATGACCTTCCATGGGGGTGGGGGGGAGGGGGGAGAGGGGAGGAGTATGGATATTTCCTGGAACTGCATAATAGGTGTTTCATATACCAAGCGTACATTGTTTACTGTATAACATTGTACACATACAATCCCATTTGTAAGCCCCTTCTCCTAACTAATAAAAGCCCACGAATTGATCTGTCAACAACAAAATTTGTCAAGCTCTAATCTTCAGACATCACCTGCTCCTTGACATACAGTGTACAACCTGTAGTTGCACTAAATTGATAGAAAATGACTTGGTGCTCAAAATGCAATGGTTTCATTAGAAATACATGGCTACCACCTGAGCTCTGATATCTATTTGAACTGCAGTAGCTGTCTCTTTGTATTGACTTTCACTCTAATACTTCTGAAAACTTATACATATATGTTAATCAAATTTTCCTTTTTTTTTTTTGCATCTCAGACCAATCTGGGTCCAGTCTTAATTGCTGTCAATTCATTTGACCAAGTTCGGACCAAGGCTGGTTTTGCGCATAATCAGCAGCTTCAAGCAATTATTCAAACAGTAACAAGGAAGCTGGCTACCTCCAGTTCTCCTCAAGTTATCGTGCTAAGGTATGTGCCTCTTCTTTATTCCAGATTGTTTTTAGCTAAATAGGAATTTGCCTCCCCAAAGACTATCTGATGGTTAATGAGTTTAATGATCATTGAAAACATGACAGTTTGCATAGAACAGTTTACAGATTTGGAGGCAAGGTCTAAAGGAGGGTAAAACTTTATAAATGTATACCGGTATTTTAGTGGTAAATGGTTTGAGAAAAAGTGTAGAATTGAAATAAAAGTCCGGAAGAGGGTATAACTTACTTACGTACATACATGTACTCTTAGCTATATAAGCTAGTTTGCAGGTACTCCACAATGAAAAACTAATTAATTAATATGTATATATATACTTTAAAATAACAGAAAATAAGTATATACAACAGAAAAAAGGGAGTTTGAATACATTGAGTATATTGAATATATACATTGAGCAACCTCGTTCCCAGGGTCTTCTCGTTCTTGTCCCCTGGAGCAAGAGAGAGAAAGACCCTGGCACAGGCTGGTCACGTGTCTCCCAGAATAAAACATTCCCCACAAGGGGTCCCTGTTTCTGGAAGTTTTGTCACCAAAAGTTTTTGTCAACATCAAAACGAGGCTATCTTCGGCGGTTGAGATCCGCTTTATTTTTAGCAGCCTTCACTCTACTGGAACATAAATCTCAAACCAAAACAAGTCAAGTGCCTGGAAATTAATTTACTCTGGAATATATACTATCGGTGTACTGCCAACAGTATACGGAAAATCGATCATCTTCCATCTTTTACCCGGGCTATCAACTCCGGCTCGATCGACACAGACAGTCTCGCCAATTCATCCCGTTATTGTCGTTGTTTCGCCGTTGAACTCTCTGATAAGCTACTGGATCAGAGCAAATAACGAGGAAAAAGTCAAAGCGACTATCCTTAATGTAGGAAAGGTCAAAAACAGCAACAATCTAGAGCTGGATGAAATGAGCGAGACGAAATCGTGGCTAAAAGATGTGAAATACAATATAATTTTCACAGCTTGTTATAACTTTATGATTTTCACATCTTTCACATCAGTTCTTCCACAGTTGCGAGCAGTGCTCGATTATTCTTCGCAAACAAATTCTTGAAGTGCAAGATATCTCCTACAGACTTGCAAAGCCTACAGCAACTCGTATTTAATACGTGACTAGAAGCCGCATAAATCTATTTTGCAATTTGGCCTTGGCGTCTGAATATTCGACATTTGACCTCTCGCGGGTACATTTACTTCGTGGAGACACAAACCAGATCTGTTATTTTTTATGCAAAAATTATCCCGTTCCCTGGTAGGCTAAGTACAACCAAACTCCTGAATTGGCAGCCCCTCCCTCAATGTTTTCTTTTGTATTCTCCCAGATTCTGGGAGACATGTGATCAGCCTGTGCCAGGGTCTTTCTCTCTCTCGCTCCAGGGGACGGGAAAGAGAAGACCCTGGGAACGAGGTTGTACATGGAGTACATTGAATACATTGAGTACATTGATTGAGTACATTGATTCAGAGGGTATTAAAATATTTAGATAAGTTCATATTAAGTTGTCGTGTTTAATTTCATTTTCCTCTGGGTACTCTTAATACATTCCAAGTAGCTTTTTGTCAAGATACTTATGGTTTGAAGCAAGGGCATGTTCTATTGGAGACAACCGTTTCAACCTAAATCAGTTTAACTTTTGGTTGATTTGGTTGAGGTGTTCCAATAGAACACTTTTCTGACTTTTCTAACCGTTTTTGGTTGAAACGCGGTTTGGCCTGGGGATAGTCATTTACCAGGCGTTCTTTATGTAATGTGGGTTAACTTCGCCATGATGGTGGCTGGAATCCGTGAAGTTGCTGCCCTGGCCCTTGCCGTATCCGAAATTGTAGAAGACGAAATTCCATTTAAATTCGACATCGACGGACTTGATGGATTAGCCCTGCTTTTTTTAGAAACTGAGCGCATATCTGCCTTTCATATAATTTGTTACGTTGAAGATGTTGTGTCCAATTTGACCGCCACCATGTTTAAGCTAATTTGTTTTGGTGAAAATCACGCAATCATGCACAAAATGATTACGACACGGCTGATGACAAGAGAAAATTGTCATCCACTAATATGCCAGCGGGCGCTACCCATCATTTTCAACTGTTTCACCAGGTTCTGAGCTGGTTGAAAAAGTTGATCAACCAAACCAACCAAAAACGTTTTTTTTCCAATAGAACACGAAAAAACCCAACCAACCCAAACAACCAAAAACGGTTGTCCCCAATAGAACACGCCTAAACTCATAAGGGAGTTCTGCTGTTAGGCAGGGTAAGGGTGATGGTTTCTGTGATGAGCAAATTAACCTCTCCCCTTCATTAAAAGTCTTTTTTGTTAAAAATTGTTCCTGAATGTTTTGAACAGTGACCGTGATGAAACTTCTAAGCTGAGTGTTATCTTGGCTTGTTTGAAATTTTCAGTGGTAGTGGAGGAAGTGGAAAAACATTTACAGCACAAGCTCTGGTACAACATCTGATGGAACAAGCTGGTGGAGGTCTGGATTCTGATATCTGCAAAGTATGTTCAACATAGTAAACTCTACATTCACCTTATTTGATGGTGACAATACATGCGGGTATTTTACAAGTTGCATAAAATGCAAGGAATGAGTGAAATATCTGCATTAATTTTCAATAATGGTGGTTTGACAATCACCCAGAATGCTGTTGTCGTTTGTGACACAATAATTATTGATTTATTATTTGACTGCTTCATTTTCATGCAATTAAAAAGAACATTTTCATTAGTAACTTCAATAAACTACTCATTTTTCGTCCAGTATTTCACTCCGGTCTCGAGCGTGCACACTTACAATTATAATAACTTTGCTCTCTGACTGTTCCTAACCTGTCAAACCAGTAGTACAGTATAATATGTTGGGATATTTTGCATGTTCTCTTGCTCTTATTAAGTATTGTAAAATATGCTTAAAAATGCTCTCCCTTTACTGATTTCGAGGTTTGGAGTGTACCTTTTATAACTCAAAAATTTGAATGGAAGACATGTAATAATCGTATATATTCATCTAGCTTTCTACTAATAGCAAACAATTTGGCAGTGAAATGTTCTTAAAAGTTAATGACTTATATAAATTGAATACCTACTTGCAATTTAAATTATTCCCTTTAAAATTGATCTAGTTCAAAATGGCTTCAGTCTTGTCTGACTTTCCAGACTTTCCAAAATGAATGAAAAAGGTTGATAAAGGAACTTGTCCTTTATTAGATTTATATTTTGGATATGAGTTTCCTTGCTATGATGAGCTGAGCTTCTTCTCTTGAAAATAAATGCAGCTAATTGATATCAATGGTATAAAATACTTAACAGTTATTTTTTATTCTTTTGGACAGCATTTTTTAGCCTCCATTGCAGTAATCCAGTCTTTAGGAAGTGCAAAAACATCAACAAACTCAGACTCTTCAAGAATAGTAAGATTCACTAACATTAATTACTTAATAACATCTTATTACTGAAAAGATTGTTTGTAAAAATGTACAGAATTCATTAATGTAGCATTTTTAAAGGTTTAATGGTCAGTGGTGAAAGTGGTGTTGACAAGTTTTTTTTATTTCACTTCAGTTGGAGTTCTTTCTTATATCTGTATGCAAACAATAACATGCTATTGTTTTCAGCATAAAAAGAAAGAGAAATTTGAAGAATTCTTTAAATGAACTTACAAGATACGTGTAATTGAATATCTGCCCCTTTTGGTTCAAAATGTAGGGAAATATTTATCCAGTGGATAAATTCCTTAATCCAGCAGAGAAGATAACATGTGTTCATAATTTCCAAATGTAAAGTTTGGTTCTACAATGGACAACATTATCCTATGAAATACAATTGATAGAGCTTATGAAAAACAAAAACACAAATTAAAATAATAAACAACCCTTATCGCTGTTCAAAGAGATGTTGGGATGTGGTTCCTGTTGGTGTGATCAATAGACCTTTTTACTTCAGGGGTGTGTTTGTTTGACCCATTTCAACCTACAGTTTTTCAGATCATGTGATGTTCTCAAGAGAATTGTTCCTTTATCTTCCTAATATTTATGCATTCATGTACACCGAATGCAAATATGGCTGACCAACAATTTTTTGTTTGGACAGGTTCTCAAGAAAAGAAAAGTAATTGGATAACAATAAAGATTAGGTCAAAATGAGTCATTGTGTGCATTTTAAAGGCCATATTCTTATTTTAGGAGAAGTTATAGGCAATCAAATTTTGGGAAAAGCATGAAAGTGAGGCTAGTGAGGCTAGAATGTCTTTTTTCCATACAAATGCTTAAAATTTCAGTGAGCCATAACTTTGCAACCGTTTAACCAAAAACACTCAAACTTTGCAAGATGATGCACTTAGCAGCACTTGTCTACGTGATATCATTAATTTCTCTGAAAACTTGGCCAAACAAAAAACTGCCTGACGGCCATATTTGCATTCGGTGTATGTGTGTGAATATAATAGCATTTGTAAGAACCAATATTTCTCTAGAGTAATGTTGGTTACATCGCATGATCTGAAATCCCTGGTGAAAATCTTCACAGGATCTTCAGGGATCTTTGAAGATCTTCAAAGACCTGTTAAAGATCCTTAAAGATAAAGATCTTTAAAGGATCGTCACAGGATCTTTGAAAGATCCTCAGAGATTCTTCATCTGCAATTTATTGTAGAATTTTTTACCCTCAAGGAATTGATGAAGATCTTGAAAGGATCCTAGCAAAATATCCTTGTGAGGATCTTTGCAAGGATCCCTTTAGATCCTCAAGAATTTATAACTAAAAGGATCTTTCAAGGATCTTAATAAGATCCTTTGAAGGATCTTGCAAAGATCTTTGAAGATCTTAAAGATCCTTCAAGATCTTTGCCAAGAATTTAAGGGATCCTTGAAGATCTTGGCAAAGATCCTCAATAATCTTGCCAAGATCTTCAAGGATCCTTAAGGTTCTTGGCAAAGATCTTCAAGGATCTTTAAAGATCTTCAAAGATCTTTGCAAGGGATCCTCAAAGATCTTTATTAATATCCTCAGTAAGATCCTCGCAGATCCTCATGCAGATCTTTAAGGATCTTTAAAGATCCTTCAAAGATTCTCACGAGGGATGGCTAAACAAAATGCACACTCTGATAATTTTTTTTTTTTTTTTGGGGGGGGGGTGACGGTGGTGACATTATGAATGGAAAGTGACTCTGGGAAAGTTGTCCATGAACTGCGGCACACATCATCAATCTCAATAATCTTTTTATAAACTGAATGACAGCTGCGGGGCTAATTCTTCATGGTTTTATGAATTTTTGACTGAACTGATATCCACGATTGAGCTGCATTCATTGCCATGCACTATGCTTTATAACTTAAACTGAGATGAATGACAATGATCCACTTACAAACAACAATTGAGTATAGTTTCTTTCTTTTTCTTTCTCTTCAGGGTAACTTATTTGAGTTTCACATGTCTGATGGAGTGGTGTCTAGAACAAAAATTCAATGCTACCTTCTTGATTCTGTAAGTATTTTTCAGGTATATGAAAATTCAACAAGACAGTAAGGATTTACCTTTTACATGTAGTTCACAGCTTGAAAAGTTCATAATACATGTATATCCAGCTGATTAATTCCATGCATTTCTTTTCATGCTGTGCAATAAACAGAAAAGACATGTTTTTTGCCTGTCCATGCGTGCAAAGGGTCCCCAATGGGGTTCTTCAATCCCACTGCTCTCAAGCAAATTTTCCCTCAATCCTGTAATCCAGATGGTTCTTATCAGCTAATCCCGATCCTGGTCATAATTTTTTAAAGTCCCTTACCTCACGGCATGGTGCCCAAAAGTCACCATCAATTATAACATAGCCAGGAAATTTGCCCAATCTAATTCAATAGCTTGAGCATGCATCCATAACTTGATGGATGCACGCCTGTGCGTATATAAAAAATGTTATCATAGAAATGACATGTGTAAATGCCACTGAGCATAATTTTTCTCGCTCACTCATTGCCGACTCCTTTTCAATGCGTTTTAAATGGAGAACAACATCGCATATATCCGGGTGGAAGCAAACGTCTACACAAATCAAACTTCAATTATTAATTTACTGCCATTGACTGTATAAAAATGGCAAAAAACTTAGCTTATTAATGTTAGTTTTTTATCTTGGCGGCACGATGTTTACAAGTTTACTTGTGACCATGCTACGCTAAAATTTCACAAACCGAGGTTCTCTACGGAAATTATACCTATTATAAAACAACAGACAACATGAAATACAGCAGTAAAATTGCAGAGAATGTTGTGTCTGCAAAGACTTCAATTCAGAATTGAAAAACAAACTGAACAAGCATGCAAAGGAACAGAGCGAAAAGCTATCAGATTTGAAAAAATTACAATCAAGGCAGTCTTACAAAAATTAATACATTTTGACACAAATTAACGTTAAAAAAAAACGTTACCTGCACTCGATGTAGCTTGTTAGTCCCTTCCTTTAGCACCCAGCTTTCCAGAAAGTTAATTTTACAAGTTTAAGTGAGTTGAATTGTTCTTGTTGTTGTTTTGACGCAGACCATTCGCTAAAGAACCCGCATCTTTAGTCCACACATTTGAAGTCCAAAGTCAATCCATACTGAAAGCATAAGTTGTTCCCTCTTCAATTAACAACGGCTTTTGGATTGCACAGCGAGTCTCCGTTTCAGTTCATGAACCATTTCTCCACTGAGCAGACTGAGTTTGACAAAACTTGCACACAATTGAACCCGTGATGCGAAAAAATACAAACTTGCTCGTTTTTGTTCCTACAGCCTCGTAGTGAGATTTTTCGGTTCCAATCCTCTTCAAACAGTGTTTAGGAACATTTTCAAGGAAGCATAAAGCATATACCATATTTCAAAGCCTGCAATTATTAGAAGACATTTTCAGAAAATTGTGCTTGTTCGTTTTTTCCAGATCAAGCACGGGTTTAAACAGCTTTGCCAAGGCGAACTTTCATTCAGCTTCGCCAAGGGGAACTGCGATACACGGCAATCATTTTCGCCCCTTTTTTCGTTCAGTCATCCGATCAATATTTTTTCTTTTCCATTCACTGTGTTATAAAAGAATTGGTTCATGCTTTTAGCTGTGCATCTATCGATTTATGGATGCACTTGGGAAGTTTGGAGAGCACTCGAGAAGCTAGAGTTGCTCTCCGCTATCGCCTAGAGCAACTTTTACGCTTCTCTTGTGCTCTCCAAACTTCCCACATGCATCCATAACTCGATAGACGCACGCTAAGCATGAACCAATTCTTAATTGTATCTAAAGTTGTTATTAACAAGGCTTCTTAATAGCTTTCTCGTTCACAATTTTTTCAGCAGTCACAATGTTTATCTGGAAACTGATATGAAGCATGATTGTGCCTAATAGACTGAAACTTATAATCTTTTCAACCCTGATTTATCTAGTCAGTGTTGTTTTGGCTCAAAATGATTAGAGTCAAATGAATGCGATGTATTTTTAGACAATTGCCACAAACTTTTTTAGTAAATCCCAGTTATCAAAATACCGGTACAATTATTATGTTATTGAAGCAAATAGTTCTTCCAAACCGGGAAATCATTCCAAGAAGAAAATTGGCCTTGTGATCCAACAATGGAATTTACCAACATCGTTGGCCTTGTCATTGCTATTAGAATATGAATCTTCTTCTGAATCTTCACCGCTGCCATTTTGTTCAGCTATTTCCAATATTTGTCACATTTATGAACTTTATGACTTTGTTTTCTTTGTACATTTTTGACATTTTTGTCACTGGACTTACTGAATCCCAGTTCATTAAAGTGACATTTCCTGAATCCAAGTTTGTAATATCACAAAATCCCGCATCCCATTCATAATAACAATCCCAAATCTTGCTCCCATTTTGCTCTAAAATCCAAGATCCCTAAAAAGCTATTGGGGACCCTCTGTGCAAGAATCAGAGGAAAAAACAGGTCACCCAACATTGTTCATTTTTACAGACAAGAGTTGCATGTCCACCTGCCCAAGAGAGAAACTTTCACATATTTTACCAGCTGTTATATGGTGTAACACAGGAGGAAAGAGGTACAACAGTCAGGCTAACTCTATTACAGCCATGCTCCGTCACGCGTGACCAGTATTTTTGAAAATTGAATGGAGTTTTCAAGTTTACCTGTCGGTTTTGTAAATTCATTCCGAGATTCGGAATTCCCGTGAGAATTTTACCACATTTTCGGAAACAAAGAGCAACAAAATATCATTTTACTTTAAATGTTACGCATCCAAACAATATTAGGTTTTTTATGCGTGTAGTGAAGTTATATTTCTGTTAACTTGTGACTTTCAAAGTGTTTTCCAGCGAGATCTTCAAGGTTTCATTCCAATCTCGGACGTTACAAAGAAATATTCAAATGTCCATTTCAGTCTCGTGGATACTGGTCACGCGTGACGGAGCATGGCTGTAATAGTACATGATAAGTGTGTGTTTCTGGGCCGAAGACACGATGGTGTAGTTGTTAGTACATCGGACACATGATCTGAAGGTCGAGGGAGGGGTTAATCTTGCAATGGAGTAGCAACCCATTCAGCGGGGTGGGGTGCAAGTCTGACTTTTCCTTACAGCTTGTAGTAGGTCACTTTTTAACTTGTGAATATGCAAAGTGTAATTAATGGGTTATAGCAGATGGAACAAATGTGCAAATTTTCAATCCTTCCTTCCATTTATGGGCTGTAAACAAAAATCACCACCTGCTTTGTCATATCATATCAGCCGGCTACTTTGATTCCCAGTTCTTTAGAAGAAATAGCATTTTTAAAAAGGTATCCAGTTACTTTGCAAAGTCAGATAATACTTTAAACTTTTCTGACAACCCTGTAAAGCAGCCAGGAAAAATAGGTTTCTGATGAAGTGTTGTCATTGCTTTGTTTTTATAACAAAGTTGCAGGTGCTTGAACATATGATAGTAGGGAGAAATCCCCCCCCCCCCAGGGTCCTTATTGAGCCTACAGCCTGTACCTACCCAAATTTACAAAGCAGGACTTCATCAACATTACTCATGGTAATGAATGTGTTTTTCTCAAATTTACTTATGTTGGCTTATTCTTTCTTTATAGCAAAGCTTCATCTTCAAGGATACAGTGTACACTCTTTGTCATACTTAAGTAAAAGTCCCATCCCTTATAATGAAGATGAAGAAGAATACAGAGCTAAATTTGAGAGATGGAGGGTAAGTTCACTTGTTGCCAACAAGGGTGTTGCACGTATGTTTGCTTGCAAACCCTTTCATCATTTGTTGTTCTTTTTGTTTATTCTTTTGTAAATTTCTTCCTTCCTTCTTTCATTCATTTAGTTTTATTTCATTTAAAGTGTACATGAAGAGAAATTTTACTACCGTTTTGTTTTAGGGTTTTATGTTGTTTGTATCACCTTTATTTCATTTTCAGTCATTTTCCTCTTTTGCACAAAGATGATCCACTATTTTTAGTGGTTTGAAAACTCCCGCCGGGGCCTGAAATTTGCGACATTTTGAGCATGGTCAAAAAGGTGCAAACAATCATGTATTTGTGACGTTATTCATGTGTTCGATCACAACAAATCCTAAAGGAGAAGAGGACAACCGAGGGCTAAAAACTCCACTGTAAAACTAGTGACGTGCTCAGTTGTAAACACACTAATGACGTCACTAGAACCCAGGTCCTTGTTTAATATGCCCAGCTTGTATCGCTTGTTAAAATATGTTCCTGCCACTTCAAGTGACTTATTTACCCATCAAAATAATTCTTAAAACACCTATATTTTCAGATTATTGAAAAAAAGGTAGTGAAATTTCACTTCATGTGCACTTTAATGGATTCCTTCCTTTCTTCTTTCCTTCTTTCCCTCCTTTCCCTCCTTCCTTCATTTTTTCACTCATTCTTTCAGTAATTTTTTCCTTTCTTCAACTATACAATGTATCTGTCTGTCAGTCAGTCAGTCAGTGACTCAGTCATTGCTGTGGAGCGAGAGCAGCGAGCGAGCAGCAACAAAATCTGGATTTAAGAAAAAAATAGAAAGCTAGGACAAATTCTTGAATTCATCACTTTTTGCCAGAATGCATTGCCTTTAACCAGAATGCACCGCGTTTAGCCAGAATGCACTGCCCCATGAACAATAGTGAGTGGAGCCTCATGCGAAAGAATAACAGCTTATGAAGAGAGAATCACAGTCATCATTGATTCTTGGCGAGGATTAATTGCTAGATTGTTCTTGTTGTCCAAGAATTTCAACAGTTAAATTTGCATGCATTTGAACTCACATAGTGTCAGATTTCAACAATCAATTTGCATACACCATCAGTTTTCAACCTTGCTTGATGTACTGTCATTGAGGTTATTTTCAAAAAGAAACCTGTCTTTATACTATATACTCTTATAAATAACTTAAAGAAGAAGTTTGCTTCAGTGATAAGTGAGAAAAGTGAGAGCTCTACAGTGTGGCTGGGATTAAAGTAACGTTGTACATTTTCACGTGGCCAAAGTGCCATTTCACTTACTAGCGCGCCCTTGTTTTTAAGTTGCAATATGAGACAAAAGAAAATTTTAATGAGGTATACCATGTTAAAAAAATGTCTTTTGTTTATCCTATTTGCTGCAGCATTCACTATGTATTTGATATACAAGTTGATTTGTTTGTTGGTTCATTTACCAAACAGTTGAATCTGGAAATGTAACTTTTCTTTCTCAGGCTGCTTTGGCCACCTTAGGAATTCCATTTCTTGATGTGTTGAGAATATTAGTTGCAATCTTACTTCTTGGAAACGTGGAGTTTGTTGATGGTGAAGGTTTAGAGCTTGATGTCAAAGGGAACAATGGTAGGTATTTTCAATATTGAAACCCAATAAAAAACTGAAAAATAATGAACAATCCCTCAAAAAATATTAGTCAGACAAAATCTGCTTCTTGTTTGAATGGTGGCTCTTAAGATTTTGACGTGACTGTACAGAACAAACTCACACATAAAAACACATTGCATGAAAGAGTTAACTTCAGGAGACAAAGAACAAGTTACAGAAAGGCATTTAAATACAAAAATAGATTACAAAGGTTCTGCACTTGAGATAAACCTCTTTAAAATACATCTTAATAAATATGTGGCAATTTGAGTTCTGATGTTATGCAAATGTTTGTAAATGCAGTCAAAATTTATGTGAAATACATGAAATACATTAGCAGAGGTACGGTGGTCTAGTGGTTATTGCATGGGGCTCCCATATAAAAATAAAGGGGGGTGCTTGCTCAGTGGAAATATTTGAAAAACACCCTAACAGGTACCAGAATCCCATTTTTTCGCCCCTAAGAGATACCAGTTCTAATGCAACACACAAACTGACACATTTGACTCGTCATAATTAATGTTTTTTTTGGCTCAATACCATAAAAGGTACCGCGATAAATCTAACAGTGATCATGTCAGATTTTTGTACCCTTAGTGGTACCGATCTACAAATTTTGACCCCAAAAAGTTACATGTAGTACGAGCACCCGACTGGTCACCACTGTACCATCCCTGCTCTCTAATGATTGATTGATTAATTGATTGAAAGTGTATGTTGGTTCCAGAAATCAAAGCTGTTGCTGCGCTGCTTGGTGTATCTGGTGTGTCATTGTACAGAGGCCTGACAACGAAGACCAAGAACGTCAGAGGACAGATTCTGAGGTCATTGTGTGACTCAGCAACTGTAAGTACAAAATATTGATTCATATTTTTGCAACCTTCTTTTCTGACTGTTGATGGCAAAAATGTTATGTCTCTTGCAACACTACTTGCTGCTTGGAATTTTTTGGTAATTGTTCAGACATTGAATTGGAAAAATTCAAGGGACTATGAATTGTCATTGGCTTTCTTAAGCTATTTAGCTGCTTTGATGATCTATAATTAACTTTTGAGTCATTATTTTTAACTTGTGAATTGAATGAGTAAGCAGATGGTGACAAATATGTGAATTGTCACTCCTTCCTTTCACTTCACTTTCAGCTGTAAACTTTTTTTGGTAAATCCACTGATCAGCGCACAGTGCTTGTGCATATATTTTTCCCATTCCAAATACGATAGGTAATGGTCACCAGTCTTACCCATGGGGACAGTGTTGGAGGGAGGGGAGGGTGGGGAGTTGGACACAGAGGGTGGGGGGGGGGGGGTGTGTTGGTGGAGCAAAATGTGTAGGAGGAGGGAGGGTCCGAAGGTTGTTTTGTATTCATGACTCCAGGTTCGCTTGCAGGAGCCTTTGATTTCTTTTTAGGCCATGTTGCATTTTCTGGTCATTCTTAAGTTTAACCTTCTTCCCTAGTGGAAGCAAGCATATACTGATACTAAACTATTACGATGTAGTGTAATTCTGCTCTTTGGGCTGCAACGCTGTTTTTAATAAGCATATTATTATTATTATTATTGTTAACAGGCTAATTCAAACAGAGATGCACTTGCAAAGGCTCTGTACTGCAGGACAGTTGCTGCTATTGTGAGGCGAGTTAACAGTTACAAAAGACCTGCTAGCATGTTGTCAGTGTCGCCACATGGGTCATACGAGTCACTAAGAGGAGCATCCCCTGCAGGATCTACTGCATCTCTAGGGAAACACCCACTCAATTCCAGCAATGGCTTACTCATGATGCCAATGACAGGTACTATAAAGAGCGATCTGAAATAAAGTGGCCTGAAAGTTTATGTTTGTGCTTTCATATGTATATCTCCAAACTGTTTTCTATTTTTTAAGGGCTGGCCGTTATCATATTACTGCTTAACCCTATTTGGCCTGGGGGGGGGGGGGGGTACAAAGTGCCCGCGCTAACTTTAAACGTTCATAACTTCTTTAATATGTATTCAAATGCCATCAAACTTTGTGACTTTTCCTAAAATTTATCTGGCAACAATTTTGTATGACAATTTTTTGATCACGTGACTTGATGTTTCCATGACAACAAGATTTTGACAGCCATGTTTTTTGAAATTTGCATATTTGTACCTTTGAATGAAGAAAAACAATATTTATTGGTATAACTTTTACATTTTTACGTCATTTAGCGTTTATTTATTGGTTTTGATTAATTTTGAGTCAATTTGGACGGTTTTTAAGAGGTTTTAAAAAATTTCAGAAATCCAAGATGACGGATCCAAGATGGCGGCTGTATAACTAATTACCTAATAACTACGTCATATGACGTCATCATTCCATTGTGCGGACCGCAAAGGAGACAGTTTCGGACGTACTATGTACCCTCAAGGTTTCATTGTCGTAGCCTTAATGTTCTTGAAGTTACGAAGGGGGGGCACAATGTGCCCCCCCCAGGCTCAGGAACTCAAAAAAAGCCCAGGCCGAATAGGGTTAAAGAGAGTTAGTGGTCTTAGTTTGAATAATTTTTGTGGTTTGGTTAAGGACAATTTTTACTAGTACCTTATATTCAAACCATTTTTGGGGTGACCGTTCTTTGACTTTTGGTCACAACACTTTATAATTGACGTAACATTTTAGCTGTTTCTTGAAAGGGTAGTCTCTCAGTGTAGAAGTCAGGTGTAATAGTGACAGAGAGGTACAAAGGCCTTTTTAAGGTTTAAAATTTATGATCTACAGACTTTTTGGGGGTTAGAAATGCCTTTTTTGGGATGAAAGATTTTGGTGAGGACTTTTTTGGGGGTCGGCAAAAAGCACAACCTTTTTTGCAGACAGAATAGGGACTTTTTTTTTTTTTTTTTTTTTTTTTGGGGGGGGGGGGGGGAGTTCAGGGCCATTGAACTTTTTTGGGTCTGGTTTTAGCCTAAGTAATTATTGGACTTTTTGGGGGTCTAATGATTTGGCCTTATTCACACTTCCATGTCCCTATTATAGTTGAGTACCACCCTAGAGGTAGTCTAGTAGCCCCCTAGGGGTAGTCTAGTACCCCCCCCCCCCTAGGGGTAGTCTAGTAGATATAGATTGTAATATTGAAGCTTGTTAGAAAGAGCAGATGGTTTGCTTCCCTTTACTGGATTCTTTTTGCAAAGCAATGTTAAAATCTTCCATTTCTAAGAAATCAGACCATTAGAAGAAACACTGCTTAAAATGTTCGTTTCTAATCTTGTTTTTCGTTAGTGCCTGCACCATCTATTCCAGGGCTGGATGGTAGTTTCCAGTTCACCAGAGGAGCCTCTGGTCTTATCGGCATCATAGATATGTTTGGCTTTGAAAACAGCCAGGTTTGTTTCACTTTGATACAAAATGCAGGCTAATATGTTACAGACATGCTCTTACCAAATCATATCTATGTGGAACACTGCATTTTGTGATTGTCAAAGTATAAAATGCCAAATAAATACATGTATATTCCAGGACTCCTGAATTTAACTTTCCTGGAAACAATGAACTTGCAATGTTTCTTGAAACTAACTTCCCCTTCAGGGTTTGAAAGGCAACATTGCCAGTGATGTATTTAACAGAGTGAAATTGCATAGAAGTTGTTGTTGTTGTATCTGTACATTGCAGCTTGTAAAGTTTTAATTTGATGCCGGGAAGGGATAGATACAGTCAGAATTATTCCTCAAAATTAAGGGACAGGGCTGTCACTAATTTGTTAATTAAGTAGGGATACAGAAGAAAGTAGCCATGGAAAATTGGTTTCTAGTGTTGTCAATGTTTTGTTTTTCTATCAAAGTAGCTGGGGCTTAAACATATCAAAGCTAGGGAAGATCACTGACCCACGGCCCTTATTTACAACCCTAAAGGGAAAAATTTATTATTAATCTACAGCATATACCCAAGAGATGCAGCGACATTTACGCCGAGACGCCATGAACCTCTCGGAACATCAACAGGATTGGTTGATAAAACAATACAATTAACTCTTGCTCTGAAATAATACAGCTACGTGATACTCAGATCCAATGAAAATAGAAGTTCTAAAATGGTACAAAGCATCTGTTTAAGCTGTAGAAAACGGCTTTAGAACAGACCGAAAACAGAACAGCTCTATCTAAAACATAAGAATTTGAATGATTTCAGAAACTATATAATGTTAATATGACCTGTGTTTGCTGTTTTCTCTTGGTGCAGGTAAATCAGCTGGAGCAGATCTGTGTAAACTTGTGTTCTGAAACACTTCAACATTTTTACAACACGCACGTATTTAAAAGCACGGATGAATACATCAGGTTAGGAGTGATCTCATGAAATGTGTTCACATCCTGGCCGCTTTTTGACAAGGATCTTTTAAATGTATTTAGATAGCGTAAGATCTGTTGTGGTTCATTTTTTGGTTCTGGTACAAATTTTTAACCAAGTTTTAGCTAGGACTACATTACACCAAGTGCGCCGCTCAATTTTAGCTCAGTGGTAGCGGTAATTGTGCGCAAGTTTGATCAATTAGCATCCAAGCAAATTTTTACAGTTTGTTAAACAGTTGTACCTTGCTAATAATGATGTAATGTGGATAGTATGGATACAGTAGGATAGACATTCAGAAACTCGCCATGCGTTAACACATTCAGGAGAACTATATTCGCAAATTAGACATAGCAGTTTGCTCAGCTTTTGTTATTAAGCGAACAGTTTATGTCTAATTTGCGACCTCTGTAGCGCATAATTTTTTATTCATTCATGTATTTGTTCATTTTTTTAAATTGATAACTAAATTTTCACATAATTTCTTTTTATCAGATTTTATTATACATAAATTTTAGTTAATTAATTTTTAGTAATAGAGTCCTCAATTAAATGGGGTTAGTTTCTAGAGAAACTTTGGTGCTGCGTCGGTGGGGGTGAAGCACAAGAATTTGGTTTTGTCGACTGAGTCGATAAGGTAAATTAGCCACCGTAAAAAGATTCGAGAAAGCTGACGTTTCGGCACTCTCAAACCCCACGGAATTAACGAACGCTTTTCATTCAACTAATTTACATTTGTTTTTCACGTCACAAAATTTCCACCAATGGCGGAGCTCCTCCTACTATATAAAACCACAAACTACCCACAATCCCTTGATTCGCTCCGACGAAGGGCTAGCGCTCGAAACGTCAGCTTTCTCGAATCTTTTTACGGTGGCTAATTTACCTTATCGACTCAGTCGATAAAACCAAATTCTTGTTCAGAGTCCTCAATTAGCTTGCAGTAATAGCTAAATAACTTTGGCACTTTAGAGCTGTTTTCAATAAACCTCTTTAGCTTGTATGTTTTGTTTTCTCAATGTAGATCATGTGATGTTACCCCAGAGAACTGTTTCTTTGAAATTTTGTTTTCTTTACGTGCATATGTATGCATAATTTATGAAAAGACAAAGGACAAATTCCCTTGAGAACATCACATGACCTACAATGGGAAAACAAAATGTACAAGCTAAAGAGGTCTATTGAGTGTCGTGAAACCAAATCCAAATTAATTACTCTGACCAATCACAGAACTCGCAGACAATCCGATGAACCAATCGGAACTTGAAGCAAATCGATACGTAGCCGGCGCCAAGCGTGGGAAAACGCGTGCGAGCAAGTCACTTTTTTTTTTACTTCTGATTGGTTAATGAAGTGTAGCAATGCAAAACCAAAGCAATTGCGAAATTATTGTTGTTGTTGTTGTTTCATTTTGCTAATCAACCCTTGAATTTTTTGGTGGTATTTATAGCCTACTGTTAACTCGTTACTCAAAGCTAAAATTCTGCATTATCTCCATTCTGCAGGGAAGAGGGCGTGATATCAGATCTTGGTGTGGATTATTTTGATAATGCTCCATGTATCGAGCTGCTCACGTGCCAGGTATGGGAATAGAAAAAGCTAAAGAGCTTCTTATTTGATCTGCCATTGTCACATTAACTTGCGTGCAATTGGAAAGGAAAGTGCAAAGGAAATAGGAAATTTCTGTTCGCAGGATATCAACTGTTGTTGCTGTTAACGTTATTGTCACTTTTTTTTACATTTTAAACCTCATAGGCAGTCAATCCAGGAATTCCATAGCAACCCCTCCCCTCACCCCCCTGGTTAACTCCTTTTGCTTTATTTTGTTTTTCCTTTCTGTTTAGCGTGCTGGAGTTCTCACCATGCTGGACAAAGAAAGCTTGTTTGCCAGGTATGACTGCGCCTCGTTTTTTCAACCTTCTTCTCGGTGTTTTGAAGAAACACTCTTTCTTGTGTTTGATACATTACGTCAAACCTTCTGTAAGGAATCTCCCTTTAGGACCACGTTCAAGTGACAATTATTAGAGATATCGGTATTGGAGGTGTTATTAACTGCTGTGAACATTTCTTGTAGGGGAAGCTATCAGAACTTCTTACAAAAGGTCAAAGCACAACACAAAGATAGCGAGTGGTGAGTGGAATTTATCATCCTAATTAAATTGTGTTTTTGTGATTCTGATTCTCATTACTGCGCCTTACTCTGAAGTTCAAGCCCCAGTTAATGTTTATGTTTTACGCTGCCGTCAATCATAATCATGGCGACAAAAATTGAACCCCTAAAAAAAAAACCCTGACAAAATGGATCGAAATCCACCAATCACAACCCAGAAACATGACCTTTGATCCTGTTGAGTTAAGCATCCTTTTCTCCTGAGACGTCCGCTCTGATATTGTGGCAATGTCGATTGAAAAACACAACTGTTGGTTGAGTTTTGAACTTCAGAGTTCGCGTGTTATTGAAAAGGGAAGTAAGCAGACTGGTGTTAACGTATTCTCAGGGGCTATACACATGATACCGGAATGAGTTTCGTTCCGGAATGAGTTTCGTTCCAAAATGAAGTACGTACTGTATTCACATAATAAAATTGACCGGCTCAGCCTAAGGCGTTCTCGCTTGCGTGGTTTTCGCGCTAGATCAGAAAACAAAGATGGCGCAAGTTTCGCGCAACGATACGCATGCGCCACTCGCCCCAGACTACACGGTTTGCGGTTTTCATCTTGGAATGAAGTTCGTTTTCAGTTTACATGATACCAGAATGAAATGTCATACCTGAACGAGAATTTCATTCGGATTGAAAACCGGAGTGAACTCATTCCGGAGTGACCTGTACGGGAACAAAATTTCGTCTCGGTATCATGTAAACAGATACAGAGAAATATATGGAGATGGAATGAACTCGTTCCAGAATGAAAGTCATTCGGGTATCATGTGAATAGCCCCTTAGACTCGCATTTCATTAATTCCTCATGCCACTCATGCCAGCTTTTTCGATCCGGATCCCGCAAGTTCTTGCTTTGGAGTGTCACACTACGGTGGAAATGTGAGTAAAAATGCCATTGGCTCTTTTTGTTGAGCTGTGTAATCAGCATTTAATATCAATAAAAAACATTTTATTCCTAAACATGATCCTGTCACTACAAAACACTTGATATTATCTTCATCAATCAGTGATTTTTTCTGTTGTTTCTGATTGTAGGTCGTTTATGATGCCAGCTCTTTACTGAGCATCAATCGTGACACTATCTCTGATGACATAATTTGTGTCTTCTCACGGCAGGTAGACATACCAAATTCTTGCTAGTTCTTTTTCTTACATCTCTTTCAAACTGTTTATCCCATTTCATTTTGTAAATTTTCTTTGCGGAAATTAAATCATAAGCTTTCCCACAATTGGTTCCCATCTATTCGCCGAAAAAATCATACAGCGGCTTGAATTGCCAACTACGAGGCATCAGCCGTTGACCAGGAACTATTGCAGTTTCGGCGGCTATCAACGGGACTACAGTTCCTGGCGCCGTCAGCGGCAGATGCCACTGGGTGATACCTGGTCAGGCGTCATAGCAGCGTCCCAAGCAGCAGACCTCAAAGATCTCGCTGTATATAAAGAGAGAGTCCCTGGCAGCAGATCTGAAAGGTGCAGTTCCAGCAAGTTTAGTTACGTGAAGCACTGCGTGATGATTTCCAGATCCAGCTAGATGCTGGAGAGACCTGATGGTTAACCCTAATGGTGTAGAATCTATTTGCTAGGTGTGATTCCTAAAACCCGGATAGCTTCCCCTTATTTCTTGATTACCTTTTTGAAAGAATCAAGAAATAAAAATTATAAGAAGCAACTGTTTCCCTTTTAACTCGTATCCTTTCTTTTCCTTTCAGAACTGCAACTTCGGTTTTGCAACCCATCTTTTTACAAATGATTTAAAACCGCAGCAAGGACAGGCCACTGCTCCTAAGGGGGTACTACACAGGATATCACCCACCCCCACTCAGGAGCCACAAAGGTGAGATGTTTTACTCCAGACTGACGGTTTTCACGGAAAGCTTGAGGGGAAATTTTCTCAATCTCACTTATTGTTGTAACCGAATGAAGAAATGATCCTCGTAGTGATGTACTCGCCGTGATGTACGAAATTAAAGAAATGTCATCACTGGGAGGATGATTTTTTCATTTGATTTCATTTCCGCAGTTTACTTCTATGATTTCTTATATATTATCATTGTCATGTAAAAGAAGAATATGACCAAATGTTTCACTTAAAACTTGTTTTTGTAGCCATGCGGGATCTATGGATGTGCCGCTTCGTACATTCTCTCAAGGATTTCAGGTTTGTTGTGCGAGGTGCACCGCTCAAAGATTTGTCACCGTTTTTCAAATCTTTTCCAGTAGAATGTTGTTTTAAACTTTCCTCTTCCTGGTCTTGAAGATCAGGACATTTGGAATTCATCAGGCAGGTGCTTGTCTCGGGTTTTCAAAGTATAACTACTTCCCCCCCCCCTCCCCCTCCCTCCACTGCGTTGCCATCAGACCATTTATACGCTTTCAAATATACAGAAATAAGTAAGGGTTATCGGCCTGAAACGAGGGCATATCAGATTTATTTACCTCTGGTTCCGCCGTGAATAAATCTGATATCCCCGAGTGAAAGGCCGATAAAATGCTTATTTTACACATTGGTGAGGTTTTCTAAAACAAAGAAACTATTAATTTTTCGGAGAATAACATTCCGTTCAATTCAAATAACTGGAGGGGAATAACTGGAGGGGAATACAAGCTGCAGGGGAATAACTGGAGGGGAATAACTGCAGAGGAATAACTCAGCCCCGCACTCCCCTGTTACAATCAAAACCCGCCACCAGCCTTTTAGACAGTTTATTATTGGCGGGGAATATTCGATATAATCCCCTGCGAGAACAAAGAAAACCGAGCCATGTGGGAAATAAGACCTAGAAATGAATTTTAAATCTTGAAGTAAGGCTACGACCTATCCTAGCCCAGAAGTATAAGTCCCTTAGATATTTACAGTGCACCCCTTGCTTCGTAGTTTAACCCAAGTTTCTGTATTTCATATCAGTTTAATTTGTTATAATTTCCGAGATCCTTAGCAGATACAACTTTTATTTGTCTAGGAAAAAGTTGACGTTCTCCTCAAAACCTTGGTTCAGGCCCAGCCGACATTTGTAAGATGTATCAAGGTGAGTACTACTTAGCCTTCCTCTGTCACGCTTGGGGGTTTTGTTTGGTAAGGCTTTAAGGGGCTATGTTGCGAGGATTTTGATGGTGTTTTATGTGTTTGGTAAAAATGTGTAAAAAGTATTGGTTAGTACCTCAACGTACCGTATTCATTTGGTTATAAATCGCAGCATTTTTTCTAAGAAAATCTGCTTGTTCACTCTGAATCTGTTCTAAACTTGGGGTGCGTCTCATAACCCAGTGTTTTCACATAACAAAATTTAACAAAACCTGTCAAAGAACCCAAGGCGTATAAAGACTATAAAGAAAAGGGAAACATTGGTGGCTTATTGTTGCTAGCCTGTTCCAGGCTCCGAGATAGTGGGGAACGCGCGAAGTAAAAAAAAAAGGAAAAAATCGCGGGGGAACTGGGAAGAGGGTGTTCGGCGGACCTCCCTCTCCCAGTTCCCCCGCGATTTGTTTCTCTTTTTTTTTACTTCGCGCGTTCCCTACTATCTCGGAGCCTGGAACAGGCTAATTGTTGCTAACGTTCGTGTTAACACGCGGACATGACTATTTTGTCAATAAGTTGTAAAATTGACCTTCACATTGTCAAAATATCTGTGCTACAACAGTGCTTGCTATTTTATTGTTCATTTGGAAGCTTTCTACATGGAAAAAATTCCTAAAACAAACGAAGAAAGCCAAAGAAACGAGTCTGTAAACAAGTCGCCATCTTAGTTGACCTTAGTAACCAGGCTAAATAGGAGTACATGCTTAAGAAATTGTAGTTACTTAGGCCCCATTTACATGGAAAGAGGATGACCCTAGTGCTAGGATGATCCTACAAGGTTCATTTGGTTTACATGCATAAATACGGCTTTCAGGATCAACTTTTCTTTTGGTTTACATGAAAAATTCGGCAGGATGGCCCCAATACCTTTGAGTTCGGCGCGGTTGCAAAGCAAGACGGCGGGCGACAATAACAAAAGCGAAGATAACCCTGGGGCTCCCGAGGCCGTTTACATGGAGCTAAGATGATCCTATCTTCCTATCTCCCAGATAGGATGATCCTAGCGCTAGGGCGAAATGCAACCCTTCGCATGTAAACTGAAAGCAGAAAACATGTTGCGCTCGGCTGATCCTAGTGCTAGGATGATCCTAGCACTACGATCATCCCCTTGACATGTAAGTGGAGCCTAAGCTTTTTTTTTGCATGGAACGAACTGCGATTCGTTTTCGATACAAAATTCTATAGGAAGATGTAAAAGTGAATTCTTAGAGGTTTTTATATCAATTAAAAAGTCACGGGGGAAGAACTTGAAAAATTTAGCCTAAAATTGCAATCCATTCCATCCTGGCTATCTTCAACAAAATACACTTATTTATAGTTTTAATGCACTCATATGGCAGTTGCTAACAAACTGGACTATTATTTTTAGGTTTCCTTTGATTCAAATATATCTTTTGGCTTTTCAAAGTGATGCTAATTGAAGTAATTTTTTGACTATTTTTTTGTACAGATCAACGTCCGTGAAGAGCCGTATTTTTTTGATCGTGGAATCGTCAGTCAGCAGATCCGAGTGTTGCAGATTTTTGAAACCCTGCAACTTCTCCAATCAGGTAGCTGGTTAATTTTATTTCACGGCTGAGTGTTGTTATGCTGCAAGCATTTCTAATGACTGTCGCAATCTAAAGCCTGGTTCACACGTGCGACGCAAATGCAAACGCAAGGAATGGAAAAATTTTCATTTCCTTGCATTTGCATTTGCATTTGCACTTGCGTTTGCGTTTCACACGTGTGAACTGGGCTCAACGCAAATGCAAGCGCAAACGCAAGGTGAAAAGCACTTGTTCGCTTGCGTTTGCGCTTGCATTTGCGTCGCACGTGTGAACCAGGCCTAACATCTAATCCTAAAAAAGCGGGAAAACGTGTGCTTCACGCCAGGCGCGGGAAAACGTGTGCTACACGCCAGGCGCGGGAAAACGTGTGTTACCCGTCACGATTGCTTTTAGTTTTGATGCTGATTGGTTAAAAAAACGCAGCATTTTTGCTGCGATTGAGTAGACCATTATACACCAGTACCTGCCCTTGCTTTAAAAAAAAGGCTTTAAAAAAGGCTAAACGTGATATCACACGAAAGTTCCCTGGGTAAACTGGCAAAAAGAACTGAGCTGTAGATATCCAATAAAAGATTAACTTTGCCTGTTAAGACCACAAATACAATGTAGCTTCTTTCTGTAATAAAATGACGCGTTTTGGAGAAAATGATAGTGGAATATTAAGGTGAATGAAGATGTGGTTTTATCAAAAGGCTGAGTTGATAAGGTAAATTGGCCGCCTGTAAAAAAGATTAAAAAGCTTCGCTCTGACGAGGCTAGCGCTCGAAACGTCAGCTTTTCACTCGTGCCGGTACGGCAACGAGTTTAGGTTTGCCATCCGCTTTGCTTTTTCTTTTTCTCCATGTTTTCGTATCCACTTTTGTGCATCGCGTTAGATCTGGGTACGAGAATCCGCACGCATGCACTGCGAAAAAATTTTGAGCGCACGATACTTGGGATTTGTTGCGATGCAAGCAGAAACGAAACAAATTTTGGTTTTGTTTGTTGCTGTTTGCTCGTGCCGGATACGGCAACGAGATAAGGTTTGCCTTCCGTTTTTCTATTCATTCTTCGTGTTTTCGTCTCTCACTTGTGCATCGCATACACCTTATTCCAAAATGGCGGGCAATTTATTATTCTTTTGTATGCATTTCAATTAGCTCTCTTTGCCTCATTTTCGCGTGAAAATTCTGTTGTATTTTGCACATGCTGACGAGGCAACAAGGGCTAATTAACATACACATAAAAGAATAATAATTTGGCCACCATTTTGTAATGAGGTGTATTAAATCTGGGTACGAGAATACGCACGCATGCAAGCAGAAGCGAATCTATTTGGTTTTATTTGCCTGTTGCTGTTTTACGTCCCCGCGAGTAACGTACATTACCGGCACGAGTATAGGCTACGCACAGCCTCTTGTTTAATCTGTTTACGGTGGCCAATATTTACCTTATCAATGCAGCTGATTAAACCAAATTGTCATGTTTCATTCCACCTGTCCACCACCGATGCAACACCACAGTTTTTATATAAACTAACCCCTTAATTAAACTGAATGATTGAGCAGCCAGTGTCATTGTAGCATCCTGACTATTTCACATTTATTGTCGTGTTCCAGGCCTCGCGCATCGCATTCGTTTCCAAGTATTCACCAGAAAATACAGCTTTGTGTCGCCTCGTAAGGTGCGCGGTAAGGAGGAGACTGGGTACGAGGACTGCAAAGCCATCTTGGAGACTCTGATGAAGAAGATTGGACAGATCAAAGGGTGACGTCATGTTTGGCTCATGGTTACTGGGCAAGAGATGCGTATTCTACAGGTAATAACTTCAGACTGCTACCGTTTCTTTCTGGGTGTTTTTTTTCTCTCGAATCAATTGAAGAAAACATTTCAGCTGTATACTCAACTATAAAATAAATTCTCTTGTGTTTTGTCTCTCCCTATGTGACAGATAATATGTTGGTCATATCATGTTTAATAACAAAAACTAATTTGTTGTAAACGAATATAAACAACAATAAGCTTAAAAGTGTTTCGCATTTGGAGTCTTTAATGCAACATTAAAATCGATCTAAAAGGATTTTCCAATCGAGACGCGCGTTTTGATGCGTATCTACCTTAAAATAACAAAATTTAGTCTTACTGAACATGTGTTCCTCGATGGTCTCGTGGGCTAGCGCCGTGATTTACACTTGGGACAATATTCACGCTCAGAATCTTTTTTTTCTTTCCGAACTGGACATTATGGAAGTGATTTACTTTTTTTTTTGCGTTCGTCAAAAATCCTTACGTTTAATTTAAAAAAAAAAATATATCGAACCGTGTCAGTATGAAAACATAAGCTTACCGCAATATTGCGTTACGTGTTAGCATTTCTTATTCACGGGTTGGCTCTTAGGAGCCCTTGATTTTCACATTAGCCTTGTTTTCTTACTTTCATTACACCGTACGTTTTCTTGGCAGAAATTGTAAAAAAGTGATTCCTTTTTTATGATACAGATTGTATCCATTTCGCTTCGACCGTTATTTTTGTTAGTTCGTTTGTAATTTGCAGTTCCCGATAAAGTATTGGCATCTCAAAGCTGTAGTCATGTGTCATTTATCTACAGTTGTTGTTATACGGTTATTTTTTTTGCTCTTATAACGCAACTTTAGCGAAAGCATCGCAAGAAAGTTGCAAAATACGCGTGTGAGCAATTCACAAGTGGTTTTAGTTTTACTTCTGATTGGTTAAGGGTCTGTTTATATGGTCTTGGGTACCAGAGACCCCCCCCCCCCCCCCCCCCCCCCCCCGACAACTTTGCCGAGTGTTTATATGAGGAATGTTGTCCCTGCTGACCGAGTCAAAGTTGACCCTACTTAAATATTCACAACGCTGCGTAAATATTAAAGAAATAAAAAACGCGCCTAGTGCATTATTGAGTTATATAAGCACGCGGGAATTTTTAAGAACACGAGAGAAGTGCAGAGAAGCACGAGCCAAAGGCGAGTGCTTCTCGCACTTCTCGAGTGTTCTTAAAAATTCTTAAGTGCTTTTATAACTCAACAATGCACGAGGAACAAGTTTTTTTATTTCTTTTATAAAATAAAAACGGTTATAATGAATCTTACGTCACGCGCGTGCTTTATCGAGTTATAATGAACTCGCGGGAACCAATCATAGCGCGCGCATTTCCTTGAGCATTTTATAATCAAATCTAAATACAGCTATCGTACCTGTTCTTTTGACTTTGTTTCATTCATTCGATCACTGTGGGCTTGCTGATTTACATTTTACTTCTTTAACCCTATTCGGCCTGGGGGGGGGGGGGGGGGCACAAAGTGCCCGCGCTAACTTTCAACATTCATAACTTCCTTAATATGTATTCAAACGCCATCAAACTTTGTGACTTTTCCTAAAATTTATCTGGCAACAATCTGATATGACAATTTTTTGATCACGTGACTTGATGTTTCCATGGCAACAAGATTTTGACAGCCATGTTTTTTGAAATTTGCATATTTATACCTTTGAATGAAGAAAAACAATGTTTAATGGTATAACTTTTGTATTTTCACGTCATTTAACGTTTATTTGTTGGTTTTCATTAATTTTGGGTGAATTTGGACGGTTTTTAAGAGGTTTTAAAAAAATTCAGAAATCCAAGATGGCGGATCCAAGATGGCGGCCGCATAACTAATTACCTAATAACTACGTCATATGACGTCATCGTTCCATTGTGTGGACCGCAAAGGAGACAGTTTTGGATGTACTATGTACCCTCTAGGTTTCATTGTCATAGCCTTAATGTTCTTGAAGTTACGAAGGGGGGGCACAATGTGCCCCCCCCCCCCCCCCCCCCCCCAGGCTCAGAAACTCAAAAAAAGCCCAGGCTGAATAGGGTTAATGAGAATTTGTGTTCTTAAACCTAAAAACTTGGCTTTTCGTGACACGCAGAACGCCGTGAGTTGTCCCGGGTAGGCGAGCGAAAGTGTTTATATGAGAGAAAGTTGTCCCGCCTGCCAGGGTTACCCTACCTGCCGAGGCGATACAACTCGCCCAACCAAGTTGTCTCGCCCCCCGAGACGAGTTCACGATTCTCATGTAAATGGTTGGTTGAATTTTTAAAAGAAATAAGTGTAAAATTAGCTCGGCCAAGGTAACTCGGGGGGAGGGTTGTCTCGGGTACCCGAGTCCGTATAAACAGGCCCTAAGAAAGTGGCGCGAGATTTTTTTGCCAATCACAAAACGTAGCAATGTAAAACCAAAATAATTACGAAATTACTTCAGACACAATTGAAAACCCATCTTATATGAGTTCCTTTGTTTATCGCAGTGAAGTAGTTAAACAAGAGTTAGAGCATCTTCTCGAAGTCCGCCAAGTGAAAGCGGCAGTCACAATCCAGTGCTGGATCAGAAGATGGATTTGCCGCAAGAGATGGCCAAATCTCAAACGCTCGCTTGAAATGCAGAAGAAAGGCCGTCACAGCAGCAGTAAAGCAAATCATAAGTGAGTAATGACGACTGGTCTGCGAAATCACTCTGAGAATAAGGGCTGGTTCGGCCACTAGTGATGTAATCGGAAGCGGAGTCGGAGTCGAGTCGCGAGCGTAAAGAGACTCGCGTTCTAGTGTAAATAAAAAACGGAGTCGGAATCGGAATCGGAAGGATCAGAAGGTTTCCTTTTTCTTCCGATTCCCATTCCAAGTTGCGGAAAGATTTATCTTGGTGTGGCCAAACAGACCCGCAAGTTATTCGCAAGTTAGAAAAAAGCCATTTCAGTGTAGCCTTGCTCGCGCGTGCAATGCTGAAAACAACTTGCGTTCACTGGCGTCTACCTGCTTGTTTGGTGGCCAAACGGTGGAAAACTTGCGCTTACTTGCGAATAAATTTGAGCTCGATCAAAGTGATGGCAAGACAACGCAAGACATGGCAAGTACACGCAAGTCCTGGCCAAACGAACATTCCCGTTTGGCCAGGACTTCAGACGCATTACAGAATATTTCTTTCGAAAAAACGATAACTTGTGGGGAAGCTGCAATTTACTAGCTTTCTGACCATCACACAGGTTCAGATTTCTTTGGCATCGAAAGAAGTAGGGAAAAAGCCAAATTATGCTTCAAATGTAGAGTTGTAAACGACCTTATCCGGTGAAATTTTAGCTCATATTTATCTGGTAACGCCTTTCTTTTCTATCCATAGTCATGTTCGTAGATCAGTGTCGCCGTCGGACGAGCTTCGTGTGGACACAAAAACAGCCGATCAGTCATGTTGTCTGTACGGACTGGACATGGTAAGTCTCCTCTCAGTTCAGTTTAAGAACTTGTTAAACTTAGTAACCCAGGTAAATTTACCTCTTTTTTATTCTTTGTAAAATTTTGAGTTTTTAAAAGAACATTGCACAAAGAGTATATAGTATCAGAAACTCGTAACATATATACATACATACATATATATATATATATATATATATATATATATATATATATATATATATATATATATATATATATATATATAAGAGCATATATATATATAAAAGAGCATTGCACAAAGAGTATATAGTATCAGAAACTCGTAACATATATACATACATATATATATATATATATATATATATATATATATATATATATATATATATATATATATATATATATGACATGTGTAAGGAAGGGAGATATGGACAACTAATTGCCTCATAATCTTTGGATCACCAACCTATTCTCGTTTGGAAGGCGATTCACAGCGATTTCTGAAATTTATACATAGACAGTTAAATTGGGAACAGGAATTTCACAACAAAGATTATGAGTGAAAATGTGCCTCAGCCGGGAGTTGAACCCGGGTCTCCTGATGACCGGATAGATGCCTTAACCACTAGGCCAATGAGACAACCACACTTACACAAACACAAACTACACATTTATGGCTTCATAGTGGAAAGCTCTTGGGAGACATTAACACAAATTCTACGATTAGGATCGGGCTCAAATTTCCAGAGAAAGCCAATTGATTTTTATAGCTGGGTTAGAGAATGAGGCGCATGTGCTACTGAGGCAATAACTGTAAACAAAGGTTCGCCTTTTGACGGAGCGTAAAACAGTCGCATTTTTAGCCTTACACACTACAGAAAGCGAGTGGGAACGAGCGTTTTCCTGCTGCCCTCGCGAGTGTTTTCCCCCGGTCAAATTGATAACAGTTCATGAACTTCGTGATGGTCTGTTAAGTACTTATATGAGGGTATAAGGCCAAACGAGAAAAAAATTTTGAACTATTATCGATTGTAACGAAAATTTGAGCAAATTCGAACTCTTCGAGTTTAAATCTCAATTGTCAAACAAACTAAGTTGTTCGTCGCTTGCAGGAGACACCCCCGCCTCTACCTAAAAGCCGACCATACACTGTGATGGGTAACATGAAGATGGGATTCCCGCAGACTCGCATCATGAAAGTCGATTATCCAGGTAAGGAAATGGATTGATAAAGTTTGGGTTCATTGCAGAGTAAAATATTGGTAATGAAAAAGTTGCATCCAACCTAGCCTCGCGCGCGCACGATCTTCTGGTTCTTTGGTCTTCCTGCGAGGAAAAGTAGAATGACAATGTCGAAGAGCTTTTATTTGAATGGTCCACAGAGTGAAAGTTAAAATCTCACTGTGCAGCTTAACAACTTAACAGAACCACAGGATAGTACTACTCAATATATCTTTCATCTGAATGGTCACAAGGTGGGATTTTATCCACAGACGCAAAATTGAATCCAAGTGTACAGCATAATAAACAGCACCACAGGAAAGTAGTGCTCAGTAGCTTTCACTTGAATGGTCACACTTTAGGAGTCAGATTTTAAAGCCATCTATTACAGCATAACAAACTGTACCACAGCATGGTACTGGTCTGCACCTTACATTTGGAGTCAGAAGGTAGAGCCAACTTATACAGCATAGGTAATAAAAATACCTTAGAGAAGTACTGCTCAGTAGCTTTCATTTGAATGATCACACTGTACGATTTCATCCACGGACGCAAAAGTAAGAACCACCTTGTACAGCATAATAAACAGTACCACAGGAAAGTACTGCTCAATAGCTTTCATTTGAATGATCACACTTTAGGATTTCATCTACAGACGCAAAAGATAGAACCACCTTGTACAGCATGATAAACAGTACCACAGGAAAGTACTGCTCAGTAGCTTTCATTTGAATAATCAAGCTTTAGGATTTCATCCACAGACCCAAAAGATAGAACCACCTTGTACAGCATAATAAACAGTACCACAGGAAAGTACTGCTCAGTAGCTTTCATTTGAATGATCACACTTTAGGATTTCATCCACAGACCCAAAAGATAGAACCACCTTGTACAGCATAATAAACAGTACCACAGAAAAGTACAGCTCAGTAGCTTTCATTTGAATGGCCACACTTTAGGATTTCATCTACAGACGCAAAAGTAAGAACCACCTTGTACAGCATAATAAACAGTACCACAGAAAAGTACTGCTCAGTAGCTTTCATTTGAATGGTCACACTTTAGGATTTCATCTACAGACGCAAAAGTAAGAACAACAACAACAACAACAACAATTTATTCAACAAGAAACAACAACAACAATGTATTCTTAGTATAATAATGGAAGAGTTGAATGATTTGTTTGCCCTGCAAATAGCTGGAAAGCTAATCGGGGCGGGGCAAAACAAGTACATGAAAAATACAGATATCTACAAAATCAAAACCCTTATACTATTGAAAAGCCTTGCAGATTGCACATAATAATGAATAAAAACACAGAAGTTAAGTGATCTAATTGAGTTAAGACAAGGAGTCTCTGACTATAGTAAGTGTATCTATGTACTTACTTTATTAATAATCATGGCGATTTGAATATAGTCATCCTCCTTTTCTAAAATATTGAATAGCAATTTGCGGAGAGCTCTTTTGAAAGAACCACCTTGTACAGCATGATAAACAGTACCACAGGAAAGTAGTGCTCAGTAGCTTTCATTTGAAATATCACACTTTAGGATTTCATCCACAGACTCAAAAGTTAGAACCACCTTGTACTGCATGATAAACAGTACCACAAGAAAGTATTGCTCAGTGGCTTTCATTTGAATGATCACACTTTAGGATTTCATCTACAGACACAACAGTTAGAACCACCTTGTACTGCATTATAAACAGTACCACAAGAAAGTACTGCTCAGTAGCTTTCATTTGAATGATCACACTTTAGGATTTCATCCGCAGACTCAAAAGTTAGAACCACCTTGTACTGCATGATAAACAGTACCGCAAGATAGTATTGCTCAGTAGCTTTCATTTGAATGATCACACTTTAGGATTTCATCCGCAGACTCAAAAGTAAGAACCACCTTGTACTGCATGATAAACAGTACCACAAGAAAGTATTGCTCAGTGGCTTTCATTTGAATGATCACACTTTAGGATTTCATCTACAGACACAACAGTTAGAACCACCTTGTACTGCATTATAAACAGTACCACAAGAAAGTACTGCTCAGTAGCTTTCATTTGAATGATCACACTTTAGGATTTCATCCAGACTCAAAAGTTAGAGCCACATTACACGACTCAAAGTTTGATTCGGTTCATATTTCGATTTTGTTTCTTTTTCAGATGATGGAAGTGAGGTTATTCTGAAGAAAGGAGAAGCAATAAAAGTAATCCGAGCATCTGAGAAGCGAGGATATCTTGTTGTGGAACATAGGAACACGACACTTCACTTGCCATTTCAAGTCATGGAGATCAAGGTGTGATCCGTTAGACTTATTCATGAATTATTATTTAGCAGACAGGCGTCCAAAAATAGTAATATCTAATAGTTGTCGCTCGATGCCGGAGGAGTCTGAGCACGAGAACGAAAGCGAGGCCTGGAGTGGGTACCAGTTTCCATCCGTTAGATGCCCCCTGAGAAATGTGCGGGGCGGCCAATTTTTATTATTATTGCGTTCTCCTATTGTCGACGGCAATAATAAAAAGGTTTGTTTACGTGTCTTTGCACAAGTGAAATATGATATGTTTACAACTCAGGCTTCTTAATTTTAATCACGGTTTAGTTCCAGTGTTCGGTTTCTACTTTCATAGTCTCGGATCAACAAGACATGTTTTTTGTCCGTTTGATCTAAAGCTTTATATTTAAAGAGTTTTTTGTGCACGCTACTTATGTTATTTTACAAGAAATATCTTTTTTTCATATTTTTAAAGCGATGCTCTAGCTTGTAATTCAGCGTTGTTGATTCGAGCCGTCACAAATAATGCACAAAAATGAATAAAGTGGTAAATTTTTCCAGCGTTTCATAATCAGGTAATTCTTGCTCTTGATAGTTTAAGTCGTTCCTATTTAAATGGCGAAATTGTATGAGGTGAAAGGAAATTTATTTCCAAAACGACCTTTTTACTCCAAAAATGTCAATTTTCCGTAGAATTCTCCAAACCCGTCGCCAAGATGACGAAGACGAAACGACGAAAAAGCCACCAACAATTACGGTAAGAAATAATCCATTGTCCGGCGCTGTTATTTTACCCAAAATCTCTTTTAATCTGCTCTTGACTTAAGTTTAATCTTAGTTTTGTTTGATTTTCTACAGGAAATATGATTTGATCTCATTAGAGGAGAATTTTCAAGGTAGTTTCAAGCAAAATCCAACTTTCCGTTGCTGATTAAACACTGGAACATAGAACGTTTTGATCATGTGCAAAACACGTTTGTTCATTCATGTCTCGCGAGACGCGAGTATCCAAACACACGAGGCAAGCCAGAGACTCGCGGTTCCGTGCATCACGTTATAGAAACATGGACGTCACTTCGTAACCTTGAACGTCACTTCGTAACAACAAAGACGTTGTCGTCATAACAAATAAATATGCGAAACACCCGTTATAAGGCCGATTTCAGTTTTAAACGAGGTTTAAACTGTTAGCCAATCTTTTTGTTAAGTGTTGGAAACAAAAGACGTTAGCTAAGATTAGACCTCGTTTAAAAAATAGGTTTATGATTATATAGCCAACTCTTTCCCTCTTTCAAAAACACCTTCAGTCGTGACGCAACTGACAAAAAAAGTCTTACCAATAATAGTTAAAGGCGCTGCTGACTTACTGTCTGTAATTGCTCTCAAATTTTTCAAAGAAACTTGGGCATCGTGCTTTAAAGCAATCAAAAGCAAACCCAGACAAATCATAGTGTATTACACTTATAAGCTTTCTTCGCTTATTGTAAAAGTACACATCGCATGGATGTTAGATCTGTTAGGTGAAAGTACTTTGTTATTATTTGTTAGCATTGCCCAAAGAGTTAGTTAGGAAATAGTTAGGCCTATATAGTAATGCGTACATTGAAAATAGTATAATTCTTGCAGATACCTGCATAAATGATTTGGAAGTATTTTTCCCAGTGTCAACTTGAGCTATAACAAAGTAAAGGTGAACAAACACATAATGAGTGGAAATACAATTCTAAAGGATACCGCGTTTTTGTTGTAGTGAAATGATTATATGGAAGTATTTGCCTTCCTAGATGTATGATATTGAATATGCAAATATCTTTTCAACACAATAAACGTAGAGGATTTTAATAATGATTCCCTGCTTGCGACAGCAACATTGGTTAGTAAATTCAATTTCGTTCCAAGGGCCTTCTCTCTTGACGGCACTCTGGAAACAAGGTTGTGGCAGAAAATGGTATGCCGTGACACAGACGAGGAAACATTTTTTTCCTCGTTTTTCTTGATCAGCGGTTGGTCAAGGCTGGTCTCGTTGGTACCTCGTGTAACCGTACTGTAATGTATCAACGATCTCGCGTTCTTCGCTGCACTCCACTCCGGCCACCATTTCCGTTAATTTCCTCCTTAATGAAGTGTCGAGTAACTAGACTCAGTGTGAAAAAGGCGTCATACTGTTGCCACAAGTATTATCTTTCACACGTTCAAACACGAATTGACGAGGAAATTGAGAAACGCCTGCAATAAAAACAAATTCGCTAATCACCGTGTGCTCTCACAATAATTATTCTTTTCTTCATGCAATCAATCCTATTTATGACACAGAAAGGTCGTTTGAAGTTCTCCGATCTGTTAAGCTCCATAAAAGCTGTCTTCACCGAAGACAAACCAAAGCCGCCGACAGTTTATTTATTGTTTAATTAAAACACTTGACTTCGAAAAGGTCGTGTTTTTGCATGACCTTAAAAAGGAAATTCGAGTTTATGAAAACAACTTTCTAAATTATCGGCACGAAAAGCTGTTCACATCAACAGAAAAGCGAAGAAATATAGCTTGTGCAAGTCGGGATTTTTATGGAGTTGACATCTCATCCCGTAACATGGGCCCGCTCGCGGCAAGAGAGACAGGACTCGCATCCCACGCTCTCCACGTGGGTCATTTTGTTTTTCAATTTATAAATATCCTAAAACTAGTTCTCACGCCGTACATTTCCTCGGGTTCCTACCCACCAGTTGTTAAAACAAACGTGTGTTTGCTTTAAGCCCGTTTAGAGAATTGGTTTCATCGCGAGGACAATAGAAATCTAGTTGGACATGTGACTGAGTCTTATTAACCAACTTCCGACTTATCTTGGATCATAATCAAAACCTCAATAAGATCCTAAACTCATACAAATAGCAATATTCTAATCTTATCTCGCATGGTTCTATGCGCGGCCCGGTGCAATGTTTTTCTATTCATAGCATTCCAATGGCGCCATATGCTCAGCAACGCTATCGACGAGATCTGCAGCTCCAAATTGTTCTAATTTAATTGTCGATTTCATTTCCTGGCTTCTCATCTCTGCCGAAAGAATCTAAAAACTCGAAGCTCAACAAGAACAGAGAAAAGATTGCAGCATTTGTTTGCGTTATCACACAAGCATAAATCGTTCATAAACTAAGAAACAGATAGGGTGATTGTCATAAGACGATTTACTGTAGTGTATATTTCTTGCAGTGCCAATCTAAATAGAGCAAAAAGAAACGAGCCTTAAATGCTTACAAATGACTTAAAACAAACTTCCCGTATAAATATTTATCCATCTGCAAGCGAGAGATAATGGACCAATGTACATCAAATGGCCTTTGGAACAGATGATCACTTCCACAGCCCACAGGATATTGACAAGTTAGTTTTCTGTTAGGCGTGCTAACTTTATCGTTTAATTCTAATTTGGTTAAGTTAAACGCGTCGTTTTAAAATGCAAATTGTCGCACTATCGGTAATAAGAATTTGGGAAAAAACAATCGTAAAATTCGCTAATCCGAACTCGCTGACTGCCGTGCATGCATAAAACAATAACCATACTTATTTGAGCTGTTTGCTGTGTGGTCTTCAAAACACTTAAACGTGTATTGTAAACAAACAGTGAGACAGCAGTCTGATCAAGTCCTTGCGAGCTTGGGTGGTCTTAAAAGGGCGTTCCCGAGCCTATATCCGTTTTGAAGTTTGCTGAAATACCACTCGGAAAATTTGCGTTACATACAGAGAAGTGAAGGCGGAACGAAGCTTACACTAAAGAAATCAGTCCGTGCGAGGAACCATGTACAGTACGTTGACGCCATTAAGATTCACCCCCTACGCTGCTCTTACTCTCCCAGGGCAAAGATTTCAACAGCAAGCTTCGGAGACGCTGTGCTCGTGTTGTTATTACAATTCTGCTAGCCTGGGATGCTGTTATTCGCCGGGTTATGGGTCTGGATTCGGGTTTTATGGCTGTGCCGAGATGCTTCCTAAACCGCCATACTCCTACGTGGCTCTGATCTCAATGGCGATCAAGAATTCACCGGAGAAAAAGGTGACATTGAGTGGAATTTACCAGTTTATTATGATGAACTTTCCGTATTACCAACAGAGCAGAAGAGGCTGGCAAAATAGCATTAGACATAACTTGTCGCTAAACAAGTGCTTTGTCAAGGTACCTCGCGAGAAGTCTGATCCCGGAAAAGGATGTTACTGGACGCTCGATTCGTCTTTCGAGGAAATGTTTGAAGAGGGAAGATTTTGGAGGCGAAAACGAAGGCCTAAGCACGCGCAAGTAAGGGAAGAAGAAAGCGAGATGTCCGCCAACCCGAGACACAGTGATGAAATTCACGGAGAGAAAACTGGACAGAAAGCAGCTGATCACGCAAAATCGAGTTGTGAGAGCGAAGGCATGAAACAAGGGACTGCCAACACCGAGTTTTATCGTCGTGTTTCCTCGCGTTTATCAAACGTAATGCGGGTTGACCAGCAAGGACAATGTTTCTCACCACAATGCAAGAGTCTCTTGCAGCACCCCGAAGAGCAGGACGCGAGTATGGTTGGCAGAAGCAATTCTTCAACTTGTAACTTAACATTCAGCATTGATAGTCTTTTAAAACGATGACTGTTTTAAAAGATCTATAAGTTGAACATTGGAAGAGACAGACACTGAGAAACAGTCAAGAGACTAGAAGAATTCCCCAGTGTTGAACAGCCTTGAGAATGTGACCTCTTCCGCGAAGAAAAAAGACGTCGCATCATTGAATTATCGGTTCCCATTTCTACCAAAAAATACAATCAAACAACAAGGCTTCCCTCCAGGCCATAAGTACAGTACTGACCAAAGGAATGCTTCTTTTATCCTAAACGCATTTTGAAAATGCACTTAAAGCAATAGATTATAGGTCATGAAATTTAGCTCCACAAATTGACTTACATTAAGTCAGGCTGGCTTTCTCGTTAGAGAACTTCATTAGTTTAACAGTTCACTGGTTGAGTTATTCTTCTCTCTGCGAACATCTTTATGAGAAGTTTAGTTCGAGTTTAGTGTTTTTTTAAATGTCATGTTTACTGTGTTTATTTTGAACATTTTCTGTTTAATGTTTGGTTGTAAAGCCGCCTGGGAATTGCGGCGAGGAAAATACGCTTTTGGTTTTGTTCGAGTAGTTTGAGTTGTCATCAACACACTAGCGATTTTGAGTACATCGATGCAATTGGGATCCCATTTCCTTTAAAATTTTCGACAACCCTATCTTAACTCGAGTTAAACAAAATATTTTATGCTCTTATGATTCTCCATAAGTTATCAATAGCGGTGTAGCAGATTGTAAAAGTAAACATAATAACATAACAAGATCCAACTTAAAGACCGCAAGAGAAAATAGCAATATTTAGGACAAAACCAAGATAGCGCGACAAAACAATAGCTAAAAATGAAAAAACTCACCGCAATGCTTTGTAAAACACACATGTTATTTAGTAATTTAATGATAAACAATAAAATGTGAAAGCATTGTTTCGTGATCACTGTTAACTTAGTGCAGTATCGCGGCACGTAAAAATAATTTAAATAAGATTAAGCTCTCTATATTCTTAGCTTGCTTCAAGCCTTTTATGCAAGCTTTTTTCACGCATGGAACTTCAGTTTATAGATTTGTGAAGCAATTTTCTCGTCTTACAGCATTGTTGGACAATATTTTAGGAAATATTGCTGGAACTACAAACATTTGCAAATATGACAAAATAATCCTGCTATAAAAACAATTCGCCACAAATCTGAGAAGAATCGACACATGGTGATCCGCATTTTAGTGGCAAATTCTCAGGGATATCAATGACTTGCTTATTAAAAATACCTATGAGCAAAAATCAAAACTTAGCAGTATTCACTGGGTTTGGTTTGAGTTATTTTATTTTGGGTCGGAGTTTCTCGCGATGGTTTTCGATAATTTCGTTCGAGCAAATAATAAGGCCTCCTAAATTGAGATTACCAACAATTTCTTTTCAGTCACTCTAGAATAGTCTGGGGATCTGGTCTTTGTTTCAATATCACTAATTCCTGCAAACTGAGATCTCAACTTGGTAATGCAGCAGGATTTGCAGCGTTCTAATTCTGTCTCATCGTTTTCCACAATGTTCTGAGTCTTAACGTTGGTATCAGAAAACAGCAAATATGTCTACTTAATGCGGTGAAGTATCGCTCGAGTGCTGTCTTTGAGGTCGGTTAGTTTCGAAAAACGTTCTCTTTTTACTAAAGAAACATACAGAATATATATTTCATCTTATAAACATGATACTGAAAAAAATTGGGAGATAATTGTTTTTTTTTTTTTAGTCCATAGCTTTTAGCAATTCCTTGCCATTATCACAAAACCTAACAAATGTGACCCTATCCGTCGCCCAAGACTGTCAAACATTGAGCCGTCATGTCTGAACGTTTGAATCTGTGGATGAAAACCTAAAGAGTGACCATTCAAATGAATGCTACCGAGAAGTACTTTACTACCGTGCTAATCGTTTTAATTTCTCCCACGTATTAATAAGTTTTTTTGACGATCTTTTATAATGTGTACTTTGCATCCTTAGTATACCTAGAATTAGAAGTAAGATATACCCTTCTTATCTTGTTTAGACTTCATGTTCCATTAGGGTTTATTACTAAAAGGAAGCCCGCGACAAATTAAAAGTCCGTAACCATGGTATGTCCGACGTTTATAACCCGGGTGAGGTGGTAGGGGGGTACTTCCCTACTCCCCTATATAAGCTACATGTAGGACATGTAGATATGTGCGGCTCAAACAAGTATGGTTTTCGACTCGGTTTGGTCGACTGGCATGTTTTGCCTCGTGGTCTGAAAATGGGTATCGATTTTTGACATTGTCAATTGGAATTGGTATCGAAAATCGCACATTAGCTACGAAAATGATTAAGGGTTTGAAAAAACAGGCCATACTCCACCAAAAATTTTGAGGATTCCCCCCCCCGGCACGTTAACCACTCTACTGACAGTATCACAGTTCAACTTCTCCCTATGTTTTCCACTTGGGAGAATTTCCGCTTAAAGTTGAGTCATTCTCTTCTGAAATAATTAGCTTTTCTCACTCTGACGATCTGGCTTACAGAGTTTGTTCTTCAAAAAATAGTAAAAAGTTCTAGGTAAATCAGCAAAAAACGAAATGGCTGTTTTTGTAGTAAGACGATCGCTGACTTTCGGCAGACTGTAAAAACACTTAGCTCGCAGATGTGTCGCAAAAATTGGTCAATTTCCTTGATTGCACCAGTTATCTTGTCTCATCTGATCTGCGCAACGATTTGGGCCGAAATCAAAACAGTCGCTTCGCTATCAGGTGGAGATAATGTGTTTGTTAAATTCTTACCGCGGTTTAGACTCTTTGTCGACAGATCGCTGGTGTTTTCGCTCATTATCGGTGAAATGAATTTACTTAAAAATCCATCTTGTATTTTATTTGTATTATCGCATGTTATGGCTCCGCTGCTTGGCAATACAGTCGCTTCTCAAGATAAATCACTAGTTCAAGCTATAGAACATTGTTTTTGCAAGTGTTTGATGTCATTTTAAAATTCGTATCTGGGCAAGTAATCTGTGAGGTATGCCGACATTTCAAGCGGAAAGATCCTTAACACTTGTAAATATTTTGAGAGGCTCGTGTCCTCGTTTTGGTCAGAGATATGAAAGAGTTGTTTAATTTAGATGATTTTTTAGCAGTTCTGCCACGAATAAACTGTTAATGAATATAATGGAAAAATATGATTCGTTGGTTGGTTATCTAGGGCATCGAAGTTCAACTATTTTAAGCTGGGCAAACAAAAGCTCATTGACGCGCTGCGACATGTTGGCAAGGTTGCAAGAAGTTTTAAACACAGCATTGAAATAGTTAAAAATAACTTCAGCTTCAATTTTCGAAATTAAATTCAATCAAGTTAAATATACGTTCTATGTATCCTTTCGTCCATCCCGGCACTTGCAATTTTATTAGTTTTAACTTGCAATTTAATTCAACATTTCAAGAGGATATTTATGTGATGTGTTTATTTTATATTATAACTATAACCATTCAATTGAGAACTGTTTACGAGGGTGTACCTTTCCGCGTGCCTTCAACTTTATCTGGAAGATCTAAGTTATGTCGCGTGAGCGAATGAGCGATTTATTATCACATCCTATTGCATTGAAGTATTTTGTCTTACGCCTTGTTTCGCCTTAGAGGTTAACTCCTCCAGTCCCAGTGCCTTAAAAAAATCAAGAAAAATATCAAATTTAATTGTGCAGAACTCTGAATTAAATTAATGTTCAGCACCATTGGAAATCACTGCTGAAGATATTTTATTTGAATGATCACACGGCATGCCTTCAACCATGATTTCAAAGTAAGAGTCGCACATTAACTATATATGCAATCAAAGGGTTGAAGGCGATGTTAAATTTTGTGCATTTTTTTTTTGGCTGCGACACCCCAGCTACGTCCCTTTAATGAGCAAAAACAATGCCTCTGCAAGTGTGTGTTACATTTTGGTACATTTCTTTGCAGTTCCCTGCACAACAACGTCAAAGATCAAATTATCGGGTTTTGTGGAGAACGCGAACACACGACAGCTAGAAGGAGAAGACCCTGGGAACGAGGTTGCTCCAAGACATTTCAGCCACATTAGGCAAATTGGAACCGTTACAAAGTAGTTTCGAAAAGCGCGAATTCTTTTTTACGTTACGTTTTCCATGACGTTGCCGTCGTGGTTGCTCGGTGTAACATCTTTCAGTTCAGGCACTGAACTTTGACACACAGCACGCGGTTCGACACGCAGCATGCGGTTTGACACGCAACACGCGGTTTCAGCCACTGCGCGCGAGAGTCTTGCGAGACGAGTTGCACGAAACTGCCAAGTGAACCGATCCTTTCGGCAAGAGTCCGTGAAACAAAACCAAACAAAAAGTAGATTACGATTTGCCCATTATTTTAGTTTGCAACACAAAGCGAAGCCTAGCAAAAAAGAAAGAAGTGAGTTAACACTCCTAGCTATTATTACAATAGGGAGCTTTAGATTTGAGCATGAGTTGAATTTAAAGCCAGTCGCAGCCGTTATTTGTCTCGTCACGCAAAGCTCCGGGGAGGAGCGTTGCGTGACGAGACAAATAACGGCTGCGTGGGAGACTACAGAGCTGTCGGTTACTGTTGCAGACCAGAGGATAAGGAGACTCTAGGTATAGAATTGTATGATAAATGGTTATCTAGAGCATGCGAACTAGGTTTAGACCGCGAGCTGTCGCCCTTTTCTCCTCAGTGCCACGCGCGAGAGCGTACGTTTTGTAATTATGCAAATCGATGTAAAAACGAGAAGCTCGTGTGTCACGCCATAAAGAAAAATAAGAGACTGCTCGCAGTCTAAACTAGGTTTGAAAAGTCGTACCCGTTCTCATGATTAATCTCGTACTCGTTGTCCGATCTAAAGTTCCCAGGAGCTTGTAATAAGCTCTTGAAGTTCATTTTTTTGAAAACATCTCCCAAGTTTGGCTGTTGGTTGTATAATGTCACTGACGACAGGAGGCTATGATAAGCTCTTGCTGACGATCAACTTGGTTTTCTTCGCTTTGTTACTATGTGTCGATCATTTAGCTGCCGAAACTTGTTCTGACTTTTAAAATGACCCAATGCACTCTGGGGAGGCTCTCCCCTTATCTAGCCAAAAGATAAGGCTTTACCATTTTCACTCCCCTCCCCCGCCCCCCCTCCCCTGCCTCGCCCTCAGTTACTACGGTCTCTCCCCGCCTTAAGGAGCCTGGATGCACCACTGAAGTATCTGAGAAGGTGTTTAAGATTCTTTTCAGGTGTAGGAATTTAAAATCTCGTGAGAAACGCACTGTTGTCTTAGCTATTTCGAGCGGATGTTTTAAAAGTATTTATCTTTTGAAAAGGTCATGTCCTGGCAAACAAGCCGTACAGACTAAACATTTAACCTTTGTCTTGCGTGATTTATTCAAAGTGGCGTCGACTGACAAAAGGAATCCAGACTACCCTCAAAACTGTTGGTTTAGAAAGATTAGTTTCAAGTTCTCTGAGAATAAATTAAACCTACTCGTTTAACCCATTCATTCCCAAAGTTAATCAGTATAATTATGGAGACATGTCACAATAAAGTGTTTTTCTAACTTTCGATTTTGTGGACGAAATCCTGTGGTGTTACCATTCAAATGAAACCTCTTCTGCAGTATTTTTGTATAGTACCGTATGTTTTCAATATTTTACAAAATAAAATTTGGGATTTTCCTTGAATTTAGATTTTTGGCACTCTTGGGAATTAAAGGGTTATGAGCTAAGTATTAGACAGATTAGACCGCAGCCTACGAGCGGTTTCTCTTTTCTCTCAAGTCGAATATAGCCGTCGAGCTAGATAAAAGGAACTAAACAACTTTACTTGAGAAAAAAAATGACTGCTCGTGGCATAAGACATTTAAACACGCTAAGTTATGCTGCAACCGAAGTGATTCAGCACATTTGTACACTGACTGATCTTAAAATAGGTAAAATGCGTTTTCTCTTGAATCGACTAAAATCGTGATCGCGTGAATATTACTCTTGGATCGTTTATCTTTAGAACGCCAGTCACGAATCGCCAAAAATAACATAACCTCGCCGAAAACAAGGAAGAGATAAACTTGTGAACGGTGTCAGTAACTTTGCATTGGATTATGGAATCGAGAACCGAAGTTAATCTGTCAAGGAGTGTCGTAATTAGATCATTCTCTTGCGGATTACCCCTTAGCCATCGGGGCTGAAATTTTGGAAATGAAAAAGTGCCAGATGTATTCTTTAACGTGATTTATTTATTTTATTTATCAAGTGGATACACCTCAGAATTTGAACGCCATACACCAGACTTACGGCACCATACCAGGCGCTCAAGTGGATAAGAAAGTAAACGAATCTTATTCCTCTCAAAACTGGCGTCGCTTTGTGGCGAAGCCTCTCCGCAATTTACGCTAAGAGGAGTGTGGCCGTCGAAAATATTTATTTGTTTGTTTTGGATGTCAGAATTATTGGTTTCAAAACATACAGCGTGCTCTAGCCAATCAAAAATGTGATATTCCTTCCTTTTTAAAATTTGAATTGTCATATAAGGAGTACGCGCCAAGCCAGTCGTGACTTGGCCTACCCGCGTTTTCCCGCGTTTGGCGCCAGTGCAATTATGAGCTTTTCAGTGCCTCGCGTTCTGATTGGTTGTTACGTTATTTTCTTTTGTTGTGATTGGCGTTGGTTTTAGTTTTACGAAAATAACCCACTGCCCAGTCTGAGAAGGGCTTTACTGCTAAGGTTTGAGGTATACCTCAACGGAAACTGCCTTTGTGGCTTTCATGTTTTGTTCGTGTGCCAGTTTGTTTAGAAAGCAACTTCATCTCTGTAGTCCACTTGTCGCATCTTTAAAACGCTTATTTCCGGCAAGGATATCAGCAACAAAACCACTTAAAATTTCAGTGGTAAGGCGAGCTACCAAAACATTGACTAGCGAGGCATTTCTTAACAATATGGAATTAGCGTTTTGATAATTAAAGTTCAGTCGATCGTCCGATAGTCCGCAGCTTGTCGCACAGCCTGGATTACAAAGAGTTTTAGCCATTCTAAGACAGATTGACACAAATTGAAGTCTACATTTTTTCACGTAACGAAACGCATGAAATTTTTGCTGGAGTTTTCTTGTGCGGATCGGCAATGGTTTTGGTTTCATGAAATAATTTCGATTTTATTATGTTTTATATACACCTAATTGCAATAACGTCACAGAAAAATGAAAAATGAAAAAAAGCCAAATAGGAATTAATTAGCTTAAACAAAGCAAACGATTTTGCTTGTAAAAAAAAGTCAGCATTTGATAATTGAGAATGGGTAATGATTTCTTCATAGGACAGAAAATATGTCTGCATTTGTAGATCTGCAAAAACTAAAACATCACAACAGTTTCTCTATAACGTTAAGTTTGTAATATTCAAGCACATTTAAAATTCCTTTGTACACATTGCGTGCCTATATGATGCTGCAACCAAACGGATGAGTCTAATTAAGCGGTGATCAGTGTTTTTCGTCCTTAAAATACTGATAAATGTAAGAATAAACATGCGAGAAAAAATATCAGTGTGAGAAAAAACAGATCGAGGAAGCGGAAAAAGGGCTGATAAACTTAAAATCAGATTGGACGACTTTGGGCCGAAGTCGCATCGAGTTAGTGGAATAAACCAAGGGCGTTGATCCATTTACTAAGGTCGCCGGAACTGTCGGATGGAATTAAAAATTTCATTTTGTAAAATATTGAGAAGCAGCAGCACCAGAGAGAAGTACTGCAGTATAGCGTTTTATATTTTAAAGGCCACACTTTAGGATTTCATCCAGAGACTTGAAAGTTAGAACCACCTTGTACAGCACAATAAATTATTATTTATTATATACACCAAATTGAAGAAACGTTGTCGGGTAAAAAGCATAAACCGTGAACGATGCGACCCAAAGGCTTACTGGGAAGATGGAAAATTTAATCTTCGTCTGTGACAGAATATACATTATATTAACACAGAATACATAAATCATGCTCTTAAATGTCTCAGACAAAGAAAACATCTTGATTATCAAGAAATAGAATATAACTAGCTTGCCAATGCTGCCTACCCAGAATCCCATTCGGTCTCATCGTTCATGGTTTATGCTTTTTTTAATGACAACGTTTCTTCAATCAGGTGTATTATGGCAGACGCATAATAGCTGTCCGATTTGAATGGTCAGTCGTAAGCGTGTTTTTTTTTTTTTACTGGTTCAAAGTTAGACCCACTTTGTACAGATTGATAGCACCACAGAGCTCCCGAGGGTAGTTCTGATCAGTATAGCCATAAACTAAAAATTAAAGCACCGCAGGAATGTTACTCAATAGCTTTCATTTGAATTGTCACCCTTGACTCACACAGACGCAAAAGATAAAACCACCTTGCACAGCATAATAAACAGTACCGCAGCAAAGTTCTGCTTTAATCAGTAACTCTTATTTGAATAGACTCAAAGACGTTAAAGAAAAAGTGTAAACGAAGGGAAAGAAACCTCGTTTTGGAATGTAATGAAAATGCATTCGTGATTTCTTTAAATTAAGCAAAGGGTTGATAAGACTTTATAGGCTATCAACTCAACATATCCTTTTGTGTCATTTGTTTTAATAATCAATAAAGCTCAGGATAAGCAAGACGGTGATCCAATAGCCTTGTGCGTGCAAACACGAAACAGCAACAGTTTCAACAATGGCTCAACTGAAAAGCTCTCAGGCGCGGCTGGGATTAAGTTGTTTTCTTTTGCTTTTACGCGGCACTTTTCAAGCTATTTCCTCAACAACGAGGCTGGTCTCGTCTAATGACCCGTCTAGTCTGTTAGAGCATTGCCTTTCTTCGAGTCTTTCCAGAGGATACAAACTGTTGTTAAACACTCATAAAAACACAGTAATCGTTTCCTGTGGGAAAAAAAGCATTTTTTCGTGTCTACTGACCGTCAGAAGACTTGTCGTGGGGGATTACAAGAGAACGTAAACAAGATAAATGGAACGTGCTTCTAGGTACAATTTGTGATGAGTATACACAAGGTGGGGACACTGCCATATTCAAGCATGGTAATCATGTTTGTCATACCTTTACGGTTAATAAACGCGATTTGGCACCATTGCTATTAAAGGGGTGCTTAATTTACGGAATGTGCATGGACATTCACTACCTTTCAAAATTCCAACGATTCTGATCCTGTTGAATTATATGTCGCGAAGCCAAGCGAAGTGACAGTTCTTTTTAGAAAGATTACTACATTAAACGGTTGTCTTCTTTTCACTCTTAAACGTCATTTTAAAGAGTAAAGATACGTGAAGGCCGAAAGGGCATGTATGTATCTGTTATTATACAGCCTTATTAAAGTTCAAAATACACAAACGGTTTAGAGCCCGGCAGTGCAACGGGTGTATGATTTCCTTGTCACCACGAATAGATTTCACAGGATTTGAATAGAGATTTCCGTGATTTTCTTTCTCGACTCTCGCAGTTAAATTAATTGAAAGAATAACAGATTAAGACTGAAACTGTGTAATTCTACCTTTTAAACAATACTGATCTAGTATTCTACTGAAAATGTCTATGATAAAAAAGATTCAACTGAAAAAGTTGAAAGCTTTGGCCAGTTTGGGCTAAAACACGGGTACCTATAAATAAACAACGGGGTTGTTCATGCATGCGAGAGGTAAAACTAAGAAAAATTCGGGATAAAAAAGAAAGAAAGAAGTTTTCAAATGTTGCGTGTCAAGCCCAACTTAAGTCATGGAACCTTATAAAAGTCAACAGAACGGAATTCATACATGCAACATAATTCGTGATTTGGGGAAGCATTTTTAGGGATACGAGGGGGACTTTCTGCGGGGTAGCAAATCCCCCGTTTAATTAATCTGAAACAACAGGAAACAGATAACTTCATGTAGATACAACACGTACAAATGTAACTGAAAGATCCGGATTTATTCTTGCTGCGTTAAAGGAATTAGGAAACGCGGTAGAAATGAAAACTTTTGAAAAACATCGTCGCGTAAACAACTTTCTGGGCTTTATTTAGAACACATGATGTCATACGTTTGTCAGTTAACTGAAGATATCACAGCAAGTGTTGAATATATAAAAAGGGATTAACCCCCAAAAAAGATCGATGGCGTTTGTTTTAACTATCCCCTTCCTTCGTCTTCCTTCCTACTTAATTCTTCGTTTTATAATGAAAGAAAAAAATCGTAATCTTTCAATAAGAGATAATATTCCGCTTCTAATCCTATCACATGCTCATCAAGGGTAATTTAAACGGATTTTAATGGCAACTAGGTTTGTTTAGGTTGCGGTTTAAATCCACGTTGATAGTCATGAAAGACCTTAATATATTTCTATATAAACATACAGGATCTTGGATTAGTGCATCGTCTTGGCATGAATTCAAGACGTTATTTATACCTTAATTTTTAATCACATAAAGATTTCGTGGTGACCACTCAATGCGAGTCCATCCTTTTTTTTTTTTTGCTGTTCATTTCCTTTTTAATAGTTCATATTGATCCACTAAACATTTCTCTGTGAAACGTGATAGAAATAGACAGTTTTCCATTTCTTTTATCGAGATTTAGATTAATGACATTTACATGATATGTAAAAGGAAATTGATGTTATTGATTGAAATTGAAAGAGGGAAGACGAGATCGCCATCCTGTCCATACATCATGAACTTCTAAAGAAGGGCTTATAAAGTTAACACATCAATTCTGACACAAAGGGATGGATAATCAAACGCCGAAAAAATATTTATTTATCGGCAAGATTGTCAGCCGGATAGCCTGCCACTCAATTTTATTCAGTTTGGCTAAGTGCAAGAAAAAGAAAATTCCAGAGCGATTATTAATTTTCAGAATTTCAACTGGACCTTTCAAGATATCGATGCTGCTACCTGCAGCGTAAATACAAAAGATTACCTATTGTAAAGTATTAAAGCTTTTAGTATAGAAACGAGCTGAAGAAGTATCATTAAAAATACATGCTGTGCAAGAAAACGGCAACAAGGGTTCGGAAAATGATGCTTTCCAGCAAACGACAGGGATAAAGTACAAAAGGGGGATAAAGGCGCGCACCATGTTGGGGACACATCATAAAGGGCTTTTGTTGTCTAAGAACAATACGATCGTTCCTTTCTATTGCTTCAATTTGCTTCATAACAATAATCCAGACTGGCAATCGTCCATAAGGCTTATTGCTGAATGGAGGTATCACGCGGCGCAATTATTTCAGGAAGATAGACGAGGGATAATAACACAGAAGGACTCGTGTCAGGAAGGCAGAAAGGCACTCTGCATGCTCATTTTTTATGTCTTTTTTATGACTAAAAAAAAGGTTTGCGACAGAATGGAGCCACGCAGGAAAGGCTCGTAACAATAGGAAAAGCTTGGCTGCCTTTGTTATGATGATGGCCCAAAAATTATCGAAAGATCTCGAGTGCCTTTTCCTCTTCTTTCCACGATAAAAATACCCAACCTTGTGCTGAAAATTTGTAGACCAGCGCGTCAAATTGTAGCGAAGTGGTTTTTCCGTAACATTTTTCAGCGCAATTTTGTTGTATTATATCTTGCTCACAAAAAAATGTTCTTGTTTTCTCTTCACCATGCAGGTTCAACAGTGAAGTTTCTTATTCGCCCCCTGAGTTTCATTTTTTTACGCGATTGTCGCGCGTGTCCTGTTTCAGTAATCGCGCACGTTCCACGCTTTTTAATTCCTTAGCCGAAATGTGGTCGAATGTTGAAATAAAATTTACAGTGACGAGGTTCCGATATAATCTTTAGTTAATGACAGTTTAAAATCAAGTTGCAGTTTGAAGCACTCTAGAGGCACATTGCCAATATAAAGTACAGAAATATATCCCAAATCTCTCTATTTTAATATTTTCTCAATCTCCCTTCGTTTTAATTGCGCAGCAAATTTGGCAGTCTTTTCGCTGACACTTGTATTTTTATGGTAAAGTCGTGACACTTGTCTGCTTTCCTTTGGTTTTTTTTATTTGTCAGGTAAACAACAGATAAACCTTTTCGAAGTAAGGTTTACTCAAGTCAGTATCATAAACGTATAAGACATCGCTTGTACATCTGTCCTCCTGACCAGGCTCCCGGCTCCCGGCCCTTACATGCGACGAAGAAAGACTATAGTTTCCCTATGTTTGACAAGGAAATTCATTTCAGTAGATCAAATACCTTCGATTTCAAGATATCGCTATTGAGGCAAGCATGAGACAAAAGTTATATTTAGAACAGCGAGAAAATTTCAACAGCTTGCTTTATCATTGTAGTCTAGTCTCGATCATGGCCGGTTTACAATGAACTACAGCTTTCTAATGCAGGTCACTTTCCTGTCCAATCGCGGCAACTACGACTAGGCATATTTTGCGGGGACAACCGAAAGTTTGCCATTATAAACAATCTGTTTTACAAGGGACTGTCCCTTCCTGATACACCCAGGAACTTGGGTGGCCTCGATCAGACTCAACCACAAAACGATACACGAAAACCAAAAAGAAAATGATGTTATCAAACGACTCACAAATACAAGAAAAGTCAGTGACATTCAAGAACGAGGGAGGAGGAAATAGACAGCTACTGAAATACATATGCAAAACCGTGGAAAAAACTCGGAGGGTACGAGCACCGACAGTACTGTTTTCAAAAATAATAATGCTGTATAATCATGATAAGATCACAAGTTTGTTGAACAAACTCATCTAGTTGCTTTCAGTTATTTCAACAAGCGCGGTTTGTCTTGCTAGTGGTTATTTCAACACGTGCAGACTAGCATGTTTTTTTGAATTGAACGTCAATTATCTTCTTGTGAAAGCTTATTCTATTCTGTTTGTCTATAGTTTTCGGACTCAACTGTATTAGCTAACTTATGGCTACTCATAGTGGAGTTGAATTCAACCGAATTTGAGCTTCAATTTTTATGACACACTGTCAAGAATTGGTAGTTCAGTTCACGGACACATTTAACGTATGTATGGAAGGTGTATTTCACTGCTAAAACTTGACCATAGTTAAACAGTCACGGCGGCTTTCAAGCTGGGACTAAATGCATGAACTTGGAATCTGTTTGAATGATTAACGATTTTGTTAACTTAGTTATGCCGCCAGTTTCGCGTGAATTATTTTACAATGTAAAGAAAGCGGGTAGAAAAGCCGTTTTGTAAAGTAAACAGAGTAAACAAGAGAGAAATCGTGTATATTTTTCTAATGGCTTTTATGCAAGGGCTTCTTGTGTAAAATAATTGGTAATGCATTTTGAGAGAAGATTACGAGAACTTGAGCCTTTAATCTTGTTTTTAATATGTCTGGTTTCTCATGAACTGCGATGACATTTTTTAGTTTAATATTTTTTGCTTCCCGGACGGAAATTTTGCTTCCGAAACAAATGTTTACAAGTTCAACCACATTAGAGAGAACCAATGTTTCGGTACTCACAACATTTCCTAGTTTAGCCAGTCAACATGACCCCTCGTTGAACCAATTCGCCCATTTCAGTTCGGCGTTCTTACTTTTTCGTAGTCTAATTGAAATCACGGCTATAGGTGAGCATACACGGATTTCCAATACATAAAGCTCGGGTGTATATGTACCTGTGATGTGTTCTGAAAAGTCAGGCTAAAATAGAACAGCATTATATTGGAAAATGTAATTATTCGTATAAACTCGCACAATAAAAAAAACGCTGACAACAGACATGGAGTCTCTTTCGTGTTTCATATACTATATATTTGTAACAAAATTATTGAGATTTTGCACCGAATTAATATGAAAGTTGTGCAGCCATAAGCACTTTCACATCTCATTTCTTTCTCGCTAATGACATATAGAAATTTGGGATTATTTTTTATTTTTTTTTTAACTCATGGGCTTTTGCAAGAGAAAAAAGGCGCAGAATAATTTCACAAAATAAAATGTGAAAAATGGAGAGGCCGTTGATCACGCGACGAGATTTCGTAAGATTTAAGCGGCTTTCTTTTTAAAGACATATTAAAACAATACAGTATAAAATGAAATTAAAATTATTTGATCTCGAGGTATAACAAAACATATTTCCATGTCAATAAGAACGAGAGGAATTAAACGGAGCAAAACTTTCTTTTTACAGAGTTCGTGGATATTTTTTTCAGCCGAAGAAGACTTGCCTTGTTTAGGAAGTTCTCGCTGATCTAATTTCCTAGTAAAACTGTTGTGCTGTTTTCACAAACTCCCCGATAATGCACAATATTTTTCTTGTTTTTATAAGGGTTTTCCACTCGTAAGCGGATTTCAGTTCGTGATTTAGTTTTTCCATTAGCTGATCAATTGTTTGAAAGAATTATCGAGGTCAAAATGACATACCAAGAAGTTTAAACGTTTCTTTTGTCAGCAGACGCAATTCTTTTTCTTGGTTTACATTTTTGCTACATAGCTCTAAAACAGGTGTCGTGAACGCACAAAGACCCGAAAGTAAGAACCGACAATCTAATTTAAACCTTTTCATTCAGGGCTTTTATCCCGCAGAGAATCTTTTATTCAAACCACCGCGACTACGGGGGACGCAATATTTGATAGCGAACATATTTGAGCCAGTAAAAGCGCGCGACTGACAGCTAAAATAACAACAAATATAAAGTTAAAAAGTGCTAAACCGCTTTACTAAATGCTGGCTTTTTGGTCAGGCAATTGTTGAAATATATGTTTACGAAACAATTTGATGAGTAGGACACCTAGAGAGCAAAATGCGGGATAGAATGTATCAAAGCTTAGAAGGCTTTTAGTGAAATTACCAAGTTATATTTAGCTGTCCAAGGAAAAGCGACAGAAAAACAGTAAAAAGGCAATTTTGTTCGTTAAATTAGTTCCTGAAATAACAATTTTGGACACCGGAAATGGCCGAGGAAAACACAAACCATCACTGCGTGATGTGATTGAAATTCCCTCCACTGGTTTGTGGCTTTGTAAACCAAGGATTTGTTGAATTCTTTATTCCGTTTTGCTTCCTCAAATTAAAATCCTGTGTCGCGGCGTATTTACTTAAATCGATTTTCCTTCAACAATTTCTCAAAAAAGGCAGAGGTATTTGTTTATTCGCCTCCTTATCAATATTTACAGCACACACGAAACGTTCACAAATAGCAAAGAAAAATGTTTATTTTGTAGCCTAAATCGCCCAATACAGACGAGCCCAGCTGATAGGATTGGAGTATATTATTGTAGGAGTTAACCTACAGCGTGACGCTCAGAGAGGTTAAGGTCTCCAGGGCACGCCTCAAATAGTTTTTGAAGAAATAAAATTCATTTTCTCCCGAATATTTTTCGGTCGAATGGGATTTGTTTCAGTCCAAACCCAAACCATTTTTCATCAGTTTGGTGTCAAAATTAACTTCGGAGCCAGAGAAACCGAATACTTTGCTAATCGCTGCATTTATCTCCATGCGTAAGTTTGATTTTTCTTATTTCGTGAGCCTTTTCAGCGCTGCAATTCACGACAAATTTACAAGTACTTTTCAAGAGCATAACGTAGAAAACTGTTTAGATTTTATCACTTTATTCTTCTACTTATAACACTTGGGAGTAATGTGTGTTTTATATCACTGATCTTAAATGCACGCCAACTAAAACACTCGACCTTTCAAGGCCTTTTGGAAAATTTCCCTGCTACAAACCAAACGAGAAACTTCTATATACACAATACTTTAATCTACTCTTCAAAACATATATCAATGTCTTTCTTATCTTAAACAACGGACTTCAGTAATTAGCAATGGAATAACACAAACTGTAACTGTTCGTTTAGATGCCATTAAGCATTTAACTCGACGGTGTAACTGAAGATCTATGATCTAGTTATGTCTTCCGCATGGAATTTTTCTTTCGTGAACTACTCAGCACTCAGTAATCTCAATCACTTGATGAATAGTTTCAATGTCTTTAGTGTTTCAAATTTTATGGCTGAATGGACGGCAACTAAGACAGTTGCACTGTGTGTATAGTCCGCCCGAGTTAGGTAATGTCCAATACGATCCATAAGTAGTTAACGAGGAGTTCCTTCCCGAATCGTTTCGGTTCAATGTCGAGCAAGCATTGCAAAATCCCTGAATTGGACTGCTGAAATGTTCAGCTGAAACGCTTAATCTTGTGGCAGGAAAATGCACTTCGCAAGACCCCGTTATCTTTGCCGCATCTGAACTCGTCTGCGTTTCACCAATGTTCGCGGGTATTTTCACTAATGCCTTCTTTTCAATTTTTGAAGAATTTTCCTTCACTTGATTCGTTCTTTCTCCTCGCTGCTTTTTCCCCAAAATGTTGTCAATGCTAAATGGGTGGACGGCATCATCTAATGGCTCTCGGTACGAGTCGGTGTCCATTTTTGCAACTTTAGTCTCATCCGACAACTCTGACTTCTGTGTTCTATTTTCATTTGCAGCTTTCGTTGGGCATGATTCTTGAAAGCCTCGAGCAGTGTTTAAATCATGGCTTTTCTGTCCTTCCTCCAGAGCTATCGCGTTTTTGTCGACGTTGTCTTGCGAACGTTCGTTTGTCTTCAATTCCGCACTCATTTCCGAAGCACTGATGCTTTCGGCTTCATCTTCGTCTTCATCGTCTTCACCCTTACCACGATAATTTCTTTGTCTTCTTCGCCTTCTCCGAAAGTTTCCTTCTTCGAACATTTCCTCGTAAGACGGGTCGAGGCTCCAGTAACATCCTTTCCCGGGATCGGAACGCTCGCGTGGGATCTTCACAAAGCACTTATTCAGCGACAAGTTATGGCGAATGCTATTTTGCCAGCCACGCTTATTCAAGCGATAGTACGGGAAATTTTCCGTGATGAACTGATAAATACCACTCAAAGTAATTTTCTCGTTTGGAGCCTGTTTAATGGCCATTGAGATGAGAGCGACGTATGAGTAGGGCGGTTTGGGGAGGGGCTCTTGTTCGCGAAAGTATATCCCCGTTCCATGGCAGTTTAGAGGGAAGCCATTGCGTCCCCCATTGTGGATAAAATGCTGAAGTGTAACTTGGAAGAGCGGGATGAAAAGACGGCTGACATAGGTAGGGTGAGACGTAGCAGCTACGATGCGATGGAAACATTTCTCGTTCGTTATCAGGACTTGTGCGTTTTCTGGAAAGACAAGACAAAGCGCTCACTGGCGATGGCCTTCGAAGCTACCGTGAGATGACTGATCTCACACTGGAATGGAATTGTACAGAGCTGCGACTTTTATTTATGGACCACCAACATTGTTTGTTTATAAGATAAGTACAGCTTTGTTTCAAATTATTTATTTACAAACAACCCATAACCGCGCACCAGACCACACAATGGGTGACAAGAGCGGAAATGGATTGCTTGGCAGAAAACGCATCTCACAAACTAATGATCCGTTCAGCAAATTTTTACAAAGTCACGAGATGGGTGTATCGCTTTTGCAAATATTTACATAGAAAACCGAGAACAGGGCTTTCATAACACGTGCAGATGATTACTTTATTCAGTGTTTACACGATGTTTTTCTAAGAAAAATCCAAAAGCACAGTTCTCGAGTGCTCGCTCGCAGAGTATTCCATAATACACTTCCGTGAAAAACAACTCCAATTCTAGACTGTTTGGATAAGAGCAGCTCACCAAACCACATTGGCTTTGTTTTCAATTGGGTATTAAAAAGGAAACTAACTGACAAGGGATCAAAGGACAGTGAAATGCAAACCGTATTGTTATTTCTGCCACGGTTTATGAGACTTTAGGACGCCAGGGTTTTTCTTTCGTTTATTTTTAATAGTCACGGTATAGAGTGACAAGAAAATGGTTTTCGCTTTGAACTCTGTTGTCTCAAAATAACATTCGGTTTAAACCTTAAATATCCCAACAAAACACATTTTGTCAGGTACAAAATCACTTTAATTCTGTCAGAAATGTTGAAAAGGGCGTGTTCACAAAAATTCATACCCGGATCGATCCTTCAAAGAGAACCTGCATCAATATAATGACTCAGTATAATTTTACTTTTAAAAGTTCTACTAAGTTTCATTCTCTCGTTGCTGGGCAAAAATATTATTAATGTTAATGCACTTTCTCTACGGGAATCGGACCGATAATTTACATTAAAAGGAGTAAAGAGATTAAAAAAAAATTGCCGCAGGGAATTTTATAGCTTGTTGACACCGTATGAGGTTCGAGAGAGAGGTGAGCAATAGATAAGACGATAAGGAATGGAGAGGGAAGTTACTCGAGATGATTTACGAGCAAAATCAACATTCCACGCCGATCTAAACAAAAAATATTCCCTTTAAACTACGATAAAATCTCTGCAAATATCTGATTTAAAGTGAACTACAAAAATAAAAACACCGCTCGATGACAGAGAGAAATTGACGGCACTCAGATAGATCCGGCTGGACCGATGGCCGTTCGCTCGCCTTTCTTCTCTTGGTTTGAAAACAAAATTAGTGAACATGTCCACGAACATGTCCGCGAACATCGTGGTAGGGGAGGCATGCAAATTATCGCTATTAGATGATGATTTCTTTGTTATTGCCTCAATTTACGGCCAGCTAGACAAAGATATTTTTGAGTTGAAAAGGAACTTATTAACATCAGCTGCGTATCGCAGACAATGAGTCTTCAAGTATTAATAAAACAAATGTGTCACTCGCGCGAAAAGTGGATCCATTAGGGTCCATTTCGTTTTACGTATAGTCGTACCCTCCCGTTGAGACGCGACGTTCAGTGTGGTTTTGAAATCACTATGAGTGAAAAGAAACTACATCAGTAAAACATGTTCGAGACAACAACAGTTTTCAAAGAAGATATGTGAATGTTTGCATAAAAACTCCGACTCTAGTTTTTAAAATTAAGTCAGGAAGCCCCTCAAGTCACGATTGTAAATAAAAGGGACTAGAACATTGCAAATAGCCATTATTTCTATTATATAAAGGCGATTAGCTTTCACAAGGATGCCCACTGTTGAAAATCAATAACATACAACACCCGCGGACACCCGTTGAGAGCTAGGGAGTAAGCCATGGGAAGAACCGCACTGATCGGGACTGAACAGCAAGGATAAAAACGCGCATAATTGTTATAACTTACATCAAAATGACGAAATATGTTCCCTTACTCGAACAGCATAAAGAAAGCAATGAATGAACGACTTCAATGACTTTATTTAAGAGCCTCATTGTCCGAAATACATGTCATGTAAAAAGAAACAATATGACTTTATTTTACCTTCGTAGTCTTGTGCCTTTTTCAGTAATCTTGGAAATCAAGCGTCCACTATGATCATCTCTGAAAGGAAACAACTGATACGCAGGGTAAAATTTAAGCCAAAAAAAATAATAAAATAAAGAAAGAAAGAAAGAAGACCGACGTTTTCTGTTTTCCATATCGTTTTTGGATCTGTTGTTTAGTTTTAGCTTAATATATTTATAAATGGAGAGTTTTATGAACGGTATCTTCAAATTTCCTTGCTGTTGCCTTTCCGAAAATGCAAGCTTGCCTTTTTCGTATTCAAATATTTTCATCTCTTCAAAAACAAAAAGCTTTTTCCCAGGTTACAAAAGTTCAAGGTGACAATTGAACTTAAATTCTTTAATCACAATCTTAAATCCGAATATCTCGGCGGTTTAGCAGGACAGACACTCCATCAAAACAAAAGGCAGGTTACGGTGTGGCAGCCAAAACGGAGATTCGACCTTTAGCCGATTTTGGTAGCATTAAAATTTTTAGCGTTTACTTTTGAACACTTTAGATACCGTAAATTATTACCATATCTCAAAGCTAAAAATAACACGAAAAATATTATTTTTTTGTGCGGTCGCTTATTTTAAAAAACATGTTTTATTTTCTATACAAAGGACTGTATAACGACATTAAAACTGCCTTTGCACTAAAATTAAACCGTTTACCTTTACCGTTTTTTTCGCGCGGGGGGTGGGGTTGGGGGAGGTGGGGGGTGGAAAGAGGAAGTAAAGAGGTTTTCTGCTTTCGTCGCTGTTTTCGGCGGAATCGCGCAAAACTACGAACTGTTCAGTTGCAGTTTAATAAATTAGTGGACACAAAGACATGTAAATAAGAAGCAAAGGACCGCGAACGAAAATGCTGCCGGTGTACGTAGGATCTGTAACAGATCTAGTCAGCCAAAAATAGAGATACAATCAAAGTATAGAGCAAGGCCGATACTACTACAACGACATGATGATAGAGCCCATGAAAGCCAAAATGCAACCGTGGACAACTGTTTCGACCTGGTTGGGTCTCGTCAGCACGGTGTAACAGCAAAAAGATAGAAAAACTAGCACGAATGCCAATTCTCTACCAAATCGCACTCGGTGATAGCAACAGATGAGAGCTCGAATTCAAATGTTTGCCAATTGACCCATAAAGACATGCTCCGGCCTACCCTTTAGACAAAAACCACGCAGTATCGTACAGGGCTCCCTTGCAACTGCTTAATTTGCTAGTACCAAAAAATTCACCCACACCGATTTTGCTAAGTTTCATATGACTTGTTAATTTTTCAGTTCCCGTCGAGATTTGGTGTATTCGTATTTATATCAAATTTGCTGGCTAGATCCACCAGGATCCGACACCCTTGCGTTGTCCGTTTCCGCCTTGCAGATATTTCCAAAGCGTTCATGGAACAAATTATCGTATTTTATATAGAGGTTATTTCTAGATAGATAGATCGTTTATTTCCAGCGATTGGAATTCAAATGATTTTTTGCATTCTGGAACCCCTGTTTCAAGCGCAACGAAGACTTTTCATCGGTAGCACGTGACATAACACTTTGCAGTATTGTCTAGGGTCCAGAGGGGTACTCTGCTGCCATGGTGACGGGGAGGTGCGAATGAGGCTAAATTGTTAGACAAAAAAGTCCTATTTGGCTAAATTGTTAGACCCCAAATAGTCCACCGGCCCGGCAGAACAAGTCCCAAAAAAAGTCCCTTTTCTCTCTGCATCAAAGGTTACGCTTGCGCTTTTTGCCGACCCCAAAAAAAGTCCCCACCAAAAATTCACTAACAATTGTCTATCCAACAAAAAACCTCAGATCGAAATTTCAAACCCCAAAAAGGTCTTCGAACCTAAATAAGTGCCCGATAGTTTTGTCTGCATATAATTAAAAACCTCCATGAAGTATAAGCCAAATGATAGGTTTTGTCAAGAGATTATAGTTATTTTCTCTTGGTTTTGCGGAGAACGTGAACATATAAAGACGGTCAATTTTCCATCCTCTATATTTGGACTTGAAAGCCGTTCCTTCGAATTCAGCTCCTGGACAATTCATTCACATCAGACAAATTCAAGAAATTGGAACAGTTGTAAAGTCGTTTTAAAGAGCGGGAATTATTTTTTCAGTGACGTTTTTCTTGCCGTTGCCGTCGTGGTTGTAGCCTCCTACGCAGACGTCCTTCGGGCTCGTCACGCAATCTTTCATGGGGAGGAAAGATTGCGTGACAAGCCCTAAGACGTCTGCGTAGGAGACTATCGTGGTTGCTAAGGGGCCGACCATTTTACTTCTGAGAGGGTGGGGGGGGGGGGGGGGGGGGGGGGGGGGTTGGGTGATTTTGAAAAAAAAATCCTGCAAGCGCATATGCGAAAGAAAAAAAATTCCTGCACAAGGCCATCGTCCCAAAAAAAAATTCATGCACGTACAGTGGGCTGGAAAAAAATTCTGGCAAGATGTTCCCAGGGTTGACACATTGAACTTTATCAGCAGACTGTTCAAAGATTTTAGTATCTGGACTTGGGTTAGAGGGATTCATAGCACAACCTCAGATGGCTTTTTCTTTACATTTATAGCACCTGTGGTTACTAATCTTGGTACATTTTGTTTGTCAAATTCAAGATCTCGGCTGGTGTTGTTTTTTGAAGAACAAAGTTTTAAGTCTACTCTAAATCAAGGATGCCAGAATAGCTGTTGGAACATGTAGTAAACTTTATTAATATTTTGCAAAGATGACGTTCTTTATTCTATTAATAAAAATTATTTCAACTGTCGATAACTTGTAATTTGCAAAGACTATGAAACAATCACTTAAATTGTCAGTTTCTAATAGTCAGATAAACACAAAAGAACATATTTATATATTAAACTCTAATAACTTTTTTTAATAGTTTTTATTAATTTAGAAACAAGTATTACAAATGATACAAATGATACAAATATTATTACTAATTAATTAATTAAATAATTAATATTGATATCAACAATTATTAATAATTACTAATTACTAATCATTAACATTTAACTAATATAAATTTGACATTAAAAAAGAAACACACACACAAAAAAGCTATGTACAATGGTGGCATTACTACAATCAATCATTTAAGTGCATTAATTAGCTTCTCCCACTTTTGAAAATGAAAAGGAAGTTTATTTTTCTCCCTGGCAATATGGAGCTCAATATTAAAGACACGTCTAGTTCTAGCAATAAAACCTCTAAGTGTGGGTAAGCTATTATGACATTTCCTATAGTAGATATAATATTTACCCAATAACAAAATATAATTGATTAAAATGTAGTCTTCTACAATATCAAATTTTCCAAAGATCACATCTGACTCGTTAATTTTCCCAACATGAACATCGTTATCTCTTAGCCAGGACAGGATGTGTTTCCAAAAATTAGAGGATATCCTACAGGAGAAAAATAAATGCTCGACGGATTCCGTTGCCTCTTGACAGAAAGTGCATCTTGGTGATTCAACAACACCATTTAAATTAAGTTTTTCGTTCGTAAAGATTATACAATTTAGAATTTTGTATCGAAATTCCCTGATCTTGGTGTCTAAAGTACATTGAAAGGCCAATGTATAGACCTTTTCCCAGTCAATCTCTATATTTGAGTACATTGTTTTTTCCATACATTTTCCACTTCTGGGGGTACCATACGATTCCTGAAGGAAACATATATCAGCAGACGATTTGAACAGCCAATTAAAAATAGACTCCCTTCTATCAAAAGAACGAACTCCGCGAGCATTTAATGACAAAAGTTTAAAATTTATGTTTTGTCGCCCCATATCCGAAGAGATAAGTTGTCAACTTCAAGTGAGAAAAGCTAATGTTAACGGTTTCCATAAACAATAAGCATTCAATTACTCTAGCCCAGTATGTGCAAATAGCTAAACACATCAACAAAATAAAATAGTAACAAACAAAAAATAAAACACCAACGCTTACATACATTGAACTAAATAAATAAATGTATCTTAAAAGGCCGTGCGACAAAATTATGATAAATTACGGTCTTAGGGATTTGGGACAGCAACAAAGAGAAATGGAGTTTGAATAAAGAATTTGAATAGACTCTTCTCTTCCTGCTCCAAAAAAGGAAAGCATCTAATGCGGATTTTTTATTTATTTATTTTTTTCCAATTTGACCTCCCAAGCCATGCTACATAAAGGAGGTCTCCCATATATATATATATATAAAAAAACCACGATAAAGCAACGTTATTCGGGAGCGAGAAGAAACACGTCTTCACATAACGAAAGCTCGACCCAATCTCCCCCCCCCCCCCCCTAATAACTGCTATTACACTTAAAATCATCCAAAAAAAAAAAAAACACTCTATATGTCCTATATTTTAATAGATATCCTCTTTCTTCTCGGACAATTGAAATTTGGTCACCTTTTACATGATGATCCTTGCACTTTCAACTTGCAACAAAAGTGAGCCAAAGAAACCACAGTGTATGCCAATAGAGCTAGCACCAAACAACGGGTAGTTTCTTGGTGTTGCGGATGGTGTGATCACCAAATGACGTAAAACAAAAGATTCAAAAGACACTGAACAATACCCACACCAAAACACAAAAGCTAGCCAACAATGGCTTCCGCAACACCAAGAAACACCCAAACAACGGTATAAAGAAATATAATAATCGAACGGCTTTGTACAGCATGAAATCCTCCTATCAATTTGAGAGATAATCCGCCGAGATCGATCAATATCATCGAAGAGAACAAATTCATAACTGTGATCTAAAGGCGCATTTCTCTCTTTAAGTCTTACTGGGAAAGCTTTATGCTTTTTAAATACATACTTTTTAGCGACGAGTGGTACTAGTGTTTAGCCTCTCTATTTTTATAGAGAGTCGCTTAAAGGCATGCTTGAAGGTTAAAAAACAATACAATGGTTACACAACAGGAGTCCGGTGTAGGTGTGTCAACCCCATTTATAACCATTCTTTTACATTCAGTGTTAAAGTAAATGTGAAACAAAAGAAACAGCAAACTGATCCTTACGGCAGAAAAACAGAAGCAGAAGCAGAAGCAAATAAAATAAAATAAAAGTGGAATATAATAGTGCTCAATATTTCGCTTTGCAAAACAAAACTTCTTCAGGGGCTAGCACTATAAATGATTACAACTGTAAAACCGTTTTGAACCGTTATACAAGTGGTTTTGAAAAAACTAAAGAATAACAAAAATAATGAACATGATTGGTGAAGGGTTTGACGGGTGATAAACTAAACTGACTAGTGACGAGAAAGATAATGAAGTTTGTTCAACAGACGCGACGAACTTCACTTCTGCGAAATATTGGGCACTATTATATTCCACTTTTATTTTATTTTATTTGCTTCTGCTTCTGTTTTTCTGCCGTAAGGATCAGTTTGCCGTTTGTTTTGTCTCACTTCAAGTATTAATACTCCGATCTAGTTGACTAGGTCTGGAAACCCAGATCCGGCCATTCTCAACGGTTTGTTGCAGTGATCGTGCATTCTATGTTTCTTTTTTAAAGTAAATGTACTGTATTATAAAGGTCAGTCAAAAACTCATATATAATAATTATTAGTATACACCAAATTGAAGAAACGTTGACCCGTGAAAAGCATAAACCATGAACGATGGGACCGAATGGGATTCTGGGTAGGCAGCATTGACAAACTAGTAATATTCTATTTCTTGATAATCAAGATGTTTTCTTTGTTTGAGACATTTAAGAGCATGATTTATGCATCCTGTGTTAATATAATGTATATTCTGTCACAGACGAAGATTAATTTTTCCAACTTCCCAGTAAGCCTTTGGGTCGCATCGTTCATGGTTTATGCTTTTCACCCGACAACATTTCTACAATTTGGTGTATACTGAAACAATGGATAGCATTGTTGGCGCGCTCTGATTGGCTACTGAAACTCGAAATAGCAAGTGCTATTCACCTCCCAGCAATTTGCGCGCGAAAATTGTAATCGTTGACAGGAATAAATGAGTTAAAAAGCATCATTTTCGTTATATTATCTCACTGTTTCAGTATATACTAAAACAACTATTCACCTCAGTGAAGGTGGGCTCGGTAAATATCCACCACTACCCACCTCCACTTCGGTGAATAGTTGTTAAATATATTTGTTCAAAGATTGTTTCGCAGATCCTTTATAATTTGATTCATGATGGAATGCCTACTTTTCCAACCCCATCCACACACAAAAAAAATTTCATGCAGAATGTTGGAGGAGAAAAAAATATCATGCAGGTGTATTTTCTTGTGTGTCGACGCTCATCACTCCAAGAAATACCTTCCTATCACGGTGGTGAATTTAATCTGGGGAATTGGGCAGCCATGTTTGATCACAGCGTTTAAGCACATACCCCAAGAAAAAGATCACTTCTGATGATGTATGTGGCACATACGAAGGCGTCAAGTAACTGAAAGAAATGCATTTTAGACAAATGTTTATAACCGCTGTTTGCGTTTTGTTTTTGTGAATGAAGGTGTTGAAAAACAAATTTATACCTATAACAAAACACCCAACCCCCCCCCCCCCCCCCTTCCCCCCCCCCCTCCAGAAGTAAAATGGTCGGCCCCTAAATCTCCCTATTATACTTAACGGGGTTACCCCCGCTGGGATAGGTACAGGGTTTCTTCACGCCATTTTGAACGAGAGGAGGCCCTGGGAATGAGATTCGCCAAATATATTACATTTCATTGTATATAACATGAAGCATTAACTTTCATTGGAAAAACAAAATGGCCGCTCTCCGTATGTTGAAGACTGACTTGACGACAAAATGCTTCTTGATATCAAGTCTACGAGGCTCGCATTCATTAAAATGCAATAAGCTGTCGCAACCTGTATTATCCCTTCGAGGGTGAGTCAAGAATTTGTAGTTACAATTAGATCATCGCTATTATTATCGAATTACTGTGCCATGTGTGGGTATGCACAGTGTTTATTATGTAATCATGCCTTAGCTCGATTTTGAGTTTGATATAAAGATATCCTTTACAAAGAGGTTCTGGGCTTATTCTAGACTCTTATAATAACATATAGGTGACGTTTTCTGCAGTTGCCTCTTGCATTTCCTTCATTTATTTTCTGCAAATTTATGCTTTGCCAGCCGACTGTAGTGTGCTGTTTATAGCAACGGTGCTTATAAACTCAATTGAATTTTTACAAAAAAAGATCAGTTTTCTCAATTTGTAGGTAATTATTTCCAGAAAAAGCTGGATAACTGTATTATCAGCTTCAGTGTGACCTGGTGATTAGGGCAATGGATTACCTTGAAGTCCAATTTTTGGTTGAAGTTCCCATCTCTGATCTGTAGTGGATTTGTAACTTGGTAGTCCCTGTATTCAATTGTATAGCCCCAGAAACTCAGCCTTCCATCAGTTGGGGTTTTAAAATTTGTCTCTTGTCCCTGCAAGGACCAGGAGCCATACGTTGCATGTTAAACATTAATCCTTACGTCAAACATAACTAGTCTCAATGTAAGTCAGATGTACCATCTGACGTTGGAGTCAGTTGCACCAGCTGGATGTTACTGTGTCTTAATTATGTTCAACTTTCACATGCAAGTTCAGTCACATTAACACTAAAATTATCTAAATTTGCGTACTTTGCCAACTTTCTGCAAGATGTGCTCTAAACATGCATATACAAACTCAAAGAACACAGATTGGAAAAATAACACGATTTATAAAAGTGAAATGGTGAAAGTTCAAGCAATGACCACTTTATGACTATTCCCTGTTAGATGTAGATTTTAGGCCTGGCATGTGTCAGACTTCCAATTAAAAAAACTGGTGCAACTGGTGTAAAAATGTATGCCTGAGTTAATGTTTGATGTTATGGCACAGCCCTGCATGAAATGTTAATGCAACTGGCCCCAGCATCCTATCTAAAGAGTATTGGTGGTCATCTTTTGATATTTAGAAACCAGCAGTTGGTAACCACCAGCCAGTCACATGGCTTAAATTACAGTTTTTGCTCTATTGCAGACTACAAGCTGCTCAGAGGACATACAGTAGCTCATCTAAAGAAAAATCAGAATCCGACGAAGATCCAAAAAGCAAGCCAATACGCTTCTCTACATCAAAAGCACGGCACATGACTCTAAATCAAACCCTTGGAATTGGTCAAATAGAAATCGAGAAGAACCCATCAAAAAAGTCCATCTATGTTGGAATGTTTCTCATGGCTATCATGACATATATTATTTTCTTTCTTCCTGCTGACAAGGATGAACTTGATCTTCTTGAGCTGGAGATTGAAAAGTATGAAAAGGAACAAGCCAAGAGACAATGATGAGGTTGTGAAACCAAACAGGAGCTACATTTACAGTATAAACTGAGATGTGATGAAACCAGGGCTGTCGTTTAGCTTTGAAGAATCCGGCTTCAAAAAGAAAGCGGGTGGTCACAAAACAAAGAAATAGTCTGGCATGCTTGTATTGTCTATTATTCATTTTCAATCTTTGAGTTGCCAGTTATCTTGACTGTAGTTACCGGCCATCTGTTCTTTATTGTTGTGACAATGTAATACTAATATAGAGCCCCCCAGCTGCAACTTTGTCCCACTAATGGGCACCTCTCTAACAACAACAACAAACAACAACACTTTATTAAATAACAAATATTAACCAATCAGAATAGAATATTACCTCTCTGACTACAATGACCACATTTTATGTATTTGTACATTTTGCTCACTATCGCTATTCGTGTTAGCTGAGAGAAACAGCTGATTGCTCATTCACACTGGCATCAATAGACGGTGGGATTTATGCATGCATGTGAGACGTGATATGACCATGTGCTGCATCGGCGTACGGGAAAAATTTTGTCGGGGGGGGGGGGGGTTGAACTTAATTTGCCCAAATAAAACTCGTGACGTCATGTTTATTCGTCATGATGATGATTCTAGCACTCGCTGACATTTTACTTTTCTACCACTGTGAACGATGCGAGAATGAGCTTCTGCATCTCGCATTCTTCGCACTTCACACGCCAAGATATATTTTACATGACTTCGACGAAGACATACTTTGAACGACCAGATACCAACCACACATACTGTCCTAAGCAAGATGGTCGCCAAATGTTATACTTAGTTTCAGTCCCTGCGCGTTCTACAATATCATTCCCACCTTTGGCGGACCACAACGCAAATTTGTCGTTCTATGGCCCTATTTACATGAAAAGAGGATGATCCTAGTGCTAGGGTGATCCTAGAAGGTTCATTTGGTTAACACGCGTAAATGCGGCATCCAGGATCAACTTTTCATTTGGTTTACGTGAAAAATTCGGCACGATGGCCCCAGTACCTTTGAGTTCGGCACGGTTGCAAAGCAAGACGGTGGGCGACAATAACAAAAGCAAAGATAACCTTGGAGCTCCCGAGGCCGTTTACATGGAGCTCGGATGATCCTAGCGCTAGGATGATCTTGGCGCTAGGGCCAAATGCAACCCTTCGCATGCAAACTGAAAGTAGAAAACATGTTGCGCTCGGATGATCCTAGCATGTAAATAGGGCCTATGTCTGCTCACGCGGATAGCATTTTATGGAGCTATCACATCAATGACATGATCGATGTAGTATAGAGCTTGTTTAGAAAGTTAAGGTGGCTCGACTGGGTTTTTGAGCGACGATACCGTTTAGCTTTAAGAAACGTGTGTACCACCACAAACGATCCAACGGAAAATCGATTGCCACAGCTGTACTAGAGAAAGATTAAAGTTTCAGATGAGGTTAGTTTTATGGAAATCGGAGTTGCCCAAGCAACGTTATGACGTCACTTCCGGTTTTACATAATACCGAATTACTTGCCATCAAGAGATAATTTTGGAAAACGCTCTCTGGATCTTCGACCTGACGTACTTGTCCTTAGGTCTTCAAAATTTTGCAAATTTCTATGGAAGCGTTTTCGAGGAAATTTCTAGTGAAGTTTTAAGGTGTTAAAATACAACAAAAACAAAACAAATTTGAAATGTTATTAAAACTTATGTCTACAGGGCTTGATGAAAAATTTTTTTGGTCTTACATGAATTTTATACCATCCAAATACCTTAGGTGAAAATCTCAAGGAAATCGCTCCGTTTGGATTTCAGAAATATTACCTTGAATATGAACTGGCCTGGAGTGTTATTTCGCTTATACATCAAAAATTGACCCTACATTTATTAAAATTGTCATGAATTAAAAAGCGAATGATGAATTTTTTTAAAACTTAGTCCTCATGAAGATTAATTAATGTTTAATACAATCTCCAAGTTTCAAATTCATTGAAACATTCTAAGGCTGTAAATTTTTAGCGCCAACTCAGGAAAATATTGAGCTGATTTTCGCGCTTGTGGCTTGTTGTTTCATTATGCATCTCCATTGTCTCAAATCGCCGTGGAATTGCAGCTTTCAGTACATCATGAATTCATGTAACACTTAAAACAAAGCAATGAAGTGTTTATGAATTCATTATGTACTGAAATTTACAATTGCATGGCGATTCGAGACAATGGAGACACATAATGAGATCAACAAATCACTTTCGTGAAAATCAGCTTAATATTTTCCTACGTTGAGGCTGTAGATTGACAGCCTTAGAACGTTTCAATGAATTTGAAACTTGGCAGTTGTATTGAATATTAATTAATCTTTATGAGGACTAAGTTTTAAAAAAATTCATCATTCGCTTTTTAATTCATGACAATTTTAATAAGTGTGGTGTCAATTTTTGATGTAAAAGCGAAATAACACTCCAGGCCAGTTCATATTCAAGGTAATATTTCTGAAATCCAAACGGAGCGATTTCCTTGAGATTTTCACCTAATGTATTTGGATGGTATAAAATTGATGTCAGACCAAAACATTATTTCATCAAGCCCTGTAGACATAAGTTTTAATAACATTTCAAAATTGTTTTGTTTTTGTTGTATTTTAACACCTTAAAAATTCACTCGAAATTTTCTCGAAAACGCTTCCATAAAAATTTGTAAAATTTTGTAGACCTAAGGACAACTACGTCAGGTCGAAGATCCAGAGAGCGTTTTCCAAAATTATCTCTTGATGGCAAGTAATTCGGTATTATGTAAAACCGGAAGTGACGTCATAACGTTGCTTTGGCAACTCCGATTTCCATAAAACTAATCTCATCTGAAACTTTAATCTTTCTCTAGTACAGCTGTGGCAATCAATTTTCCGTTGGATCGTTTGTGGTGGTACACAAGTTTCTCAAAGCTAAACGGTATCGTCGCTCAAAAACCCAGTCGAGCCACCTTAAGTGAGTAATGTGAGTTACGAAATAAAAACAATTAATTTAAGACATTGAATCACAAAATAATTCATTAATTTTTTTTGTGTCTGTGGTGCCCGAATAGTCGACGAGTTTTGCCCGAATAATACTATATTTTTTACGACTGGGGGGGCTGCAGCCCCCCCAGCCCCTCCCCCTCGTACGCCTATGATGTGCTGTTGGCTTAATTACAAGCAGCAGATAAGAAATTAAGTAATGATCCGCATAAGAAGGGTAGCGCTGAACGGCAATGGAATGTCAAGCACGATGGAATGTCAAGAATTTTCATTGTTACAACTAGTGATCTCATTGGCCTAGACTCAAAAACCCCTAAAAAGTTAAGGTTCAAGGTGCATTTTGTCTAATTTTTTTAAGGTTTCAAGTAATTTGAGAGCCAATCGCACAACATACAATTTTTAAAAGATATTGTATTTGGGGAACTTCATCAAAGAAGCAAAATTATTAGCTATTGTCTTCTGCTATTCTGATTGGTTAAGCACGAACATTTCCTAAAATTTATTTGACGCAAATGGATTTTCTTTATTTTCATAATGAAATATAATTATTAACCATCAGCTCCTCCTCTATTCTTGAAATCTAAGATATTCTATGTGGGAAAGAGCTAATGCCGCAGAACAATGAAGTTTGCTATCGTTCTTACGTGGAACAATACTCAACAGATTCCACAATCTACAAGGGAAAAAGCTACAAAACACTGCCAAGTTTAGTGAGGGACCTTGGTTTTTGTTATCCTCTTCAGCCTTCGAATTGTCAGATGACACAAACCTACTTGTTCAAAGTGCTAATCCATTAAGTGTTAATCCGTGTGAACCCTACATGTAGATGAATTTTATAATAAAGGATAGTTTAGGACAATTTCAAAAACTACTGGTTGACTTTAGATTATGCAAAACTTTAAGAGGTCATGAAAAGTTGTGTAATTTCAAATACATATTCAAGTACAAACATAACTTCTCATCTTTAGGCCAATCTGTCGGTGAGAAAATATGATTTTCTCACCCACCGCACGTTGTGTCTACTATGTGCTTGCCCACTCGACTACGAAAAAAATGAGGGACTAGTTGTTAGTCTGCACAACAGGCACTTTTTGGGGTGCTCTAGCGGGTTTTGGGGTGTGCGAGTGTGGAGCACAAGCCCCTCATGCTCCGTGCTCGCACAGCCCAAAACCCTCTCGAGCACCCCACTTGAAGTGCCTGTTTTGCATGCTACTGCTTATAGTCTAATCGCAAATCGCAAATCACATATCGTGTTTCTGTTTTGCAATGTCCAATTATATGTTGAGTGACGTATTTACACCATACCATAGCTTTAAATCTGATCTCCGTGGAGAAGCACGGTACTTTTAGCCTACTACAGGATACTCCACTGCACCTCATTAACAGTAACTCCTACAATATAATGCTCTTGGCGCACTTCCCCACGTCACTCAGTCGCCTATACAACTCGTGTGCCATGACAAGGCAGGCATTCGTGTCATTATGCCCAAAGTATTTAGAATAAGTATCTGCGAAATATCCTGAACATCAGATGGCCGGACAAGGTAACGAATGAGGATCTATGTCAACTGGCGGACCAAGAACCAGTGGGGGCAGGGCATGGAAATGATTGGGTATACTCTAAGAAAGCCAGACAGAAATATAGCAAAGGCAGCCCCTGAATGTGATCCTCACGGCAATAGAAAGAGGACGCGCCGTATCTTAACATGGAGGCGTTCACGTTTGGCAGAATTAAATGCCAAAGGTTAAACATGGACTTTGTAAAGAGAACTGCACAGAACAGAACTAGATGGAAAAACTTGCTTTCGGACCCTAAGGGATTGAGCATGAGAAGTGTAAACAAGACCAGGAAGTTGCTTAATCAAGAGAAAAAGTTACCATTTTCAGGTGGCTCTTCACCATCCAGTGAGCATTACTGCAATTACAAGTGCAATAAAAAGTGCGAAAAATTATCCAGTTCTTTCCACGCTGGCCAGAAGGAGTGAGGATTTTGGGTACGCGTGACCTCTGTAGTCAACACGACAGTCAAAATTCATCGTCGGAGGACATTTCCAACAGAGCAAAACTGCTAAAAATATAGCTAAAAAGTGGTTTGTTTACGAGAAATACTGAAGCGTCTGAAAGCGACACCGCAAGTCTGCACAACTGATGATGTCACCATGTTATTTGCTTAAGCTTCTGTTTTTCTGCCGTAAGGATCAGTTTGCCGTTTCTTGTTTCAAATACTGATCTAGGTTTGGAAACCCAGATCCGGCCATTCTCAACTGTTTGTTGCAGTGATCGTGCATTCCATGTTTCTTTTTGTACTAGTTCCAGGCTCCAGGACACGAAAAGTTCAATTTTGATCAACTTTGGACGTCCAAAAAAAATACTTTTCGTTGCTTGACCATAACTTAAATTGGAAAATTATGAATCAGTGGAACATGGAGTTCAACTTTTTAGTATATGAAACGGTCGAAAATTTATACTATTACACTTAACATGGTATTAAATTTCGCGATTTTAATTTTCGCGCTCTCTTTTTGTCGCGAGTATTTATTTTTTCGCGATTTTTTCCAAAACGCGAAAATCGCGAAATTTAGTACGCGCGAAATTTAGTAAGAATAAGGTAATTCAGAGACGAAGAGTTTGATTCATTTAACATTTGATTCGTTTCCAAGAATATATACTTTTAAGCTTTAGTTACTTTTAGGGGTGTTGCACAATATAACAACAACCGTATAACCACGAATTCAATTCCTACTGTTACCATTCCCCGGACACATCTCCGGGAATTTGCTTTTTTTTTTTCATTTTTCACTTGACATCCTCGTCCCCACCTCCGGGCATTCAGAAAAAGAAAAATTCCCCACCTCAGAGACACTTGATATCAACTGAAAATAGATGACTTGGTTTATCAATTACACTAAAATATTTATTTCTGTATTTTAGTGAAACCTAAAGTTTTGGAGGTATTTGTTTTCGGTCTTCGTTTTCGTTTTCTGGGTCTTCGTTTCGTTTTTTTGGGTCTTCGTTTCAGGTTCGGTCGTCGTTTTCGACACTACCTATAGTTAATACTGGTTAATACGCCACAGGAATGTGTTGTCCGTGAGGCAAGCGCTTGGTCTTGGATCTGGATCATAGCGAATCCTTACGCTTATTTGAAAACTGGAAATGGAATTAAAATGGCAAATTTTACTGTTTTTTTTTTCGCTCTTTGTTTTAGTCTTATTCGCTCAAACCGGCGCTGATTGCTGCTCGCAAAGGCATGAAGCGCCGAAAGCGTGGATTCTCGCGCGTCTGCTAGCGAATTTATTATATACAGTAAAATGACCACCTCTCAGGCAAGCCCTTCTCGCCACGGCTTATAATGCATCAGTCAATCGTCGGTAGGAAAAAAGATGGCGACTGGTACATTTACCCATAATTCTTAGCGCACAAAAACCTTAATAACGTTCATAAAAATATAACGAAAAGTTATAAAATCTTCAAACCTAGTCTACACATTGTCCTTAGTACTGGAACAAATATTGTAAAAATTTGGCTTTCTTTGTGCCTTGTGTGCTGTGTTAGGTCCGCAAGGTATTGTGGTAAAATGGACAGCCGCCATCTTTTTTCCTATGGTGGATTCCAGCAGTGCTTATACCATCGGGCAACCCTGGGGCATTGGCTCACGTTGTCAGTCCCTGGGGTGCGGCATTAGCAATGTTTTCGTGGCCCGGGGGTGGGGTATTTGACTCGCATGTGGTTTCCGCGGAAATTCGTAAACATGTAAGAATTTCTCGGCAAAGACGAGGGTTTTGTGGTAGATTGGCTCGTCAATAAAAGCCTTGGCATGAAGTTTTTAAATGACTAAAATCACATATTAGTTATTCGGTAGCAGTGCATAGTTTATTACGGTATTTGCACTTATTTTACCGTTGTTGTTGTTTTAACAAGTTATGTGGATGGAATGGTCCATGACAAGTCTTTCGCTTTGCTAATGTTTAGTCTTTTAATTTTTAGTAAAGATTTTCAGAACAAATGACTTTACAACAAAATATTTATTAATCAATGTAGCAAACGTTTGAAAACAAAATACATAGAAATAATAAAATCCGATAAAAATTATCGACTATAGTGTAGTGTTGTCTGTGGGGTCTTGCAATCGCTTAGCGGCATTGACTTTAATATTATTAATAAGTTCGGAAAGTTCCATTATATATATGAAAAAATAGACAGTGAAAAGGCAGAACTAGAAAAAAAAAACTGAAAAGTGTTCCTTTTGGTAAGGGACGATCCCGGGGGTGGGGCATTTGCCCTCTTTTTTCGCCCCCATCCTGGGGCATTTGAACAGCTTTCCTTATTATAGGAAATTAACAATGCACTTTATAAACGCGATTTTACAAAATTCGCGTTAATTTAATGTATCTTAATTAATGTCGATGTTTTACAACATTTTTATTTTAAGGCACCTTTTTATTTCATTACAAAACCTTATTAGTTCATGACTCCTCTATTGGCTCTTCAGAGTCACCATCTGACAGGATGTTTTCGTTTAAAATCGAGTTCAAAATGTCTTTTGATTGATCTTGATACTCCTCTGTCTCCCCGAGAGGATAGCTCACTTCTTCTGTTTTCCTCTTTAAAATTTCCAATGCCCGTTCGTCCTCCCAATGCACGGTTACTTCTACTGATATTTATAAGCCGCCTTGAACCAGTGGAGACCGTTTGTATTTTATAGATTTCACCTCCCCCATTACGTTAGCTCCTCTCTTCAATTAAACCAGATAGTGCCCAACAGTGGCGGGAAATAACGTTCTTGGCCGGCAGAATTGTTTGTGCAGCAGCTGCAAATCGGTCGTGTTTGTTATCTTTTTCGGCTTGCTTAAACGTGATTTCTTGCTTCATGAAAGGCTTCCAGGTTGAACGATACACATGGTAACCTCTTAAACCTGGGACGAATTTTAAAGTAGAAGATTCGTACGCCATAATTGTGCTTTCTATGCAAATAAACACAGACGCCTTTTATATAGATATATGGAGTCTATCTACTTTGCTGCGCACGACAAAAAACCACCTGAGATATCCAAAAACAACATGTTAATATATGATCGTACTTCTCGAGAGAAGGAAGTTGACAGCCTCACGTTCATTTTGAACTCGAGTGGAATCTGGAGTTTTGGACGCAGAATACAACTGCATATAGACAAAGAATTGGAGTCCTGTCAGCACAAGTCAAACGGAAAAGAAAGACGTACCGCGAAGACGAGAAGTTGAAGATTGCAAAATATGCCAACACTCATGGTTTCGTAAGCACCATAAGGCATTTTAAACACTATACGCCCTTGGGTTGCAAAGTATCGATCTGAAGTAAAAAAGACAAGTGGATGTGTTCAAATATCCGAAAGACGAGGGAGGCCTTTACTTCTGCCTGAAGAGCTGGATACAAAACTCCGCAAGTTCATGACAAGTACAAGTACTGCAGGAGGAACTATCAACAAACATGTTATTTATGGCATTTTGATGGGGCTCATAAAAAGTGATCTCGGCCGCTTTGGGCGCTATATGGATTTTGCCATCACTAATGGCTGGCTGCAATCTTTTTACAGACGGATGGGCTCTACTAGAAGAATAGTGACAACATCAAGGCCTGCAATCACCAAAGCTGCATGGCTTGAAGTTAAGTCAAAGTTTTTGCACGATATAGTGTCTTCTTTAGTTGAAAACGAGATCCCCGATGAACTCGTGATAAACGCGGTTGTCCAAACGCCGTCAAAGTTCGTTCCGACAGATAACGTCACAATGGCAGAGAAGAGTTCAAAGCACGTAGCCAGGAAAGGGAGTATTGACAGACATGGAATAACAGTTACTTTGTCAGAAACACTCAGCGGACATGTATTGCCTTTTCAACTCATCTACACAGGGAAGACAAGGCGATCCCTTCCACATGTTAAATTTCCGAGGGGTTTTTATTGAGCTATAACGAAAAAACACTGGAGTAATGAAACTGAGACATTGTCCCTGGTAAATAACGAGATAAACCTATACATAACCAAGACCAAGAAGGAGTTAGGCCTCCCTGATACTCAGATGGCATTACTGGTATGGGATGCGTTTACTGCACAGAGCACAGTTAAGGTCATGCGCGTATTGACACGGCTCAACATCAAGGTTGTACCCGTACCGAAAAATATGGCACATCTGCTACAGCCGTTGGACCTCACAACTAACGCGTCTGTGAAGAAAATGGAGAAACGTGGGTTCAGTGGAGAAGGAACCGAACAGAGAGAGGTAGACTTGAAACTCTCAACGTTGAAACCAATCCACGCCATAGTACTAATGGACATTTACGATTTCCTACTAACGGGTGGAAAGTCGCCGGGATCACCAAGGGAACGTTTCCTCACTAGATCCATTTGATCCATTTGAGCAATCCTAAAAGCTAGCTAAATATATATAGTATATATGCTTCTTTTTCTCCATGAGACATATGTATGTTGAGATTTTGTAAGTGCGGCAAATTTGTGTTACTGCAACAAACTGCGGTTTGGTTTCCGTCAATCAAACGAGTGAGCAGCTCTTGGTGATTTCACGGAGGCTTTGAAAGATCTTTTGAATTGATAAGGTCTAGTTAGGCTTCAAAACCAAATTTTCGGCTTTAAAAAAACTTAGAAACATCCGTGTACTTGTCTTGGAAGGTTTTATTGACGTTCAGAAATGTAGAGCGCGAGTTTGCAGAATTATGAAAATCGCAGTAAATAAAGCAAGATGCTTATCGAAAAATTCGCGTTAATTTAATGCACGTAAACTTTTTAAAAATTCGCATTAATTTAGTGTAACGTAAATGTTCTTCGCGTTGTCCAGTCCGGGGAATTAAGGATTATCAAAAGCTTGAAACTTAATTACAACACATCAAAAACAACTAAAATTAACCTTGCGTTGTTTCGTTTTTAGAGCCCTTTGGTTTAATATTTTGTTTATTGGCTTTACATGTATGCCAAAGTACACACTTTTTGGCCACGTAAACAATTATCGTTTTTTTAGCGAGAAAATATGATTGGCTATCGCTGATGACGTCACGGAACCGGCGGTCTTTATGCCGCCATTTTGAAAATGGTTGTGTTTTGGTACCTTGTGTCATATAAGATTGTGTTCTTGCAAAGTTTTCCCTAAAAATGGAGTTAGCCAAGCAGGTGTTTGGTAGCAGCGAACGAAAATCAACTGAGGGTTACAGCATGTATAGCATAAAAGGTAGGTTACAATGTTCGTTCAGAAACTTAACGGTAACAGCTTCTTTCAAATGCTTTGTCCGTACATAAATCGATCATATGGAACGGATAAATAAATAATGAGTGAGTTAGGCGAAGATCACAGGATCTTTTCAGGCATGTAGTGTAAAATAACTAAGACTATTAGAAAATAATCTCACAAAAGAGAAAAGTTACATGGCTGTTTGACACATTGAAAACCCCCTCCGAGCTTTCCTTAGCACATTGACAATCGTTTGACAACTACATAAGATTCAAGCAGTGCCGTCGAAAGGAAGCCACATTTAAGTTATAATCTATTTGCCTTTTAGCGTTATATTTAAAGCTTATAGCGTGTTTTGATTTTAGGGCCCGTTATAAAACTATTGTTTTCCCATATACTATTCAACTTTCCCGAAACAAGGAAGTGCAGTGATTTGTTCTTAAATTTCTACCATTTGATCTCATGATCAATTAGTTAGATAAGCTTAAGCTTATGTACAGTGTCGAGGAAATTGATTGATATTGGAAAGATTTGAGCTAAAAATAATTTTATATTGTGGTAGTAGGAACTGGTGCAAAACTAACCTGGTCGAAGGGAATATATATTTTTTCACTACTTTTAATATTATTGATCTTGCATATTTTTTGCTATTGTGGTAATTTTCTTGTTCTTACAGAACCAGCTACTTTGTTTATTTTGCTTAAAATTCGATAATTATAATTAGTAACTATTGTCTTTTTCATGGGCAATATATGGGTTGTCATGAAATGTGTCTTTCCACTATTCAACAGTTGCTTAACACATAAACAACATTCTTTTCCATTAATTTTTATAGTGACTATTTTTTTAGTGCAACTGGCAAGAAAGTTACAGTTCCCTGAAAATTATCACATATGTGCTAAATTTTCAAGTTCATTGTAGGATAACCTTGTTCTTTTAATGGAAACTGCACATCTGATTTAATAACAGAAGGAGATTATCTTGAAGTGAAATATTGTTTTATTGATGTCTGTTAAAGTCTATAAGATTAATACAAAGACAACAAATTCTTTCCTTTTTTTCACAACTGTGGTCAACACTCCAAGTTAACTTTTTTTCTTGGTGGCCATTTGGCCACTGACTCTTAAGACTTGGTTGCCAGTGAAAAATTTTAGTCACCAGAATTAATTAATTGTTGGTTTTGAAATGTGATGTTTAATTCCCTAGTTATTACGAGAAGTTGCAACATAGATATTATCAAATAGCTGTCATCTTTAAACAAGGTTGTACTCCTTTTCAGCTCACTGTGGTTGATCAGCCCCTAGCTGCTATGTCCGTTAGGGAAATGCTAAGAATCGCTAGGTTTTACGTACGTCCATTTTTTGTGTTAGAAATATTATCAGCATTCTAGTCAGTAGTTCAGTTCTAGTGTAGACTTTACTGCGTCAACAACTACCCGGCATTGGGCCACGTTTTTTTCTCTCTACACTGGTATTCATCTGCTTAACAAGGCAAGCTTGGTGCGTGTGCAAACCAAAGTGAGTACCCCATCTATTCCTTGTTTTAGTTGTTAGTTTTTACTATTGTTATTCGTTTCAATCAGTTAGTTTCCTTATCAGAAATAAGTGTATCGCATCCTAGTTAGTTTTCGCGTGCTCGGAACGCTGTTATGTTATCCTCGCTAGGATAGGCATTATGTTCAATATTTACCCTTGGTCTAAGACCAGGAGACTTTTCAAGTGTTGATTATTACATAGTCCATCCTTTTAGCTTTCGATGTAATTTCAACTATGGATTAGTGTGATTACACGTCAATTTACGTTATCGCGAATTTTGCTTGTAATATCATTGTTGTTTCTATCTTAATATCCTTATATACATTAGTTAACTTAGGTCCTATTTTCATTGTTGTATTTCAGTTCGAACTGACATTTGTCGACAATTGACGACATTTCACGATCTTTGAGATTTCGAGTATCTATTATTGTCAGCTCTATCGCCACGTGAACTGTCAACTCAATTGAACTTTATGGAAGATTAAACTTTGTTTACACTCTAGTCAGAAATTCTTGTCAAGTTCGTTTTAATGCTCCGCGCTGTTCTACCCAGTGTTGTTCATTTGGATTTTGGTTCATTGTACTCTGTCCTTGTGAGCTACATTAATTAATCAATTAATTAATTAATTAATCGATTATTAATTAACTATTCAATTAATAATTAATATATCCTTATACTTTATTTATTATAACCCTTTCCTGAAACCACTTACACATTTTTAACTCTCAAACAATTTTTAAAGTGAAATCAAATCTTTTCATTATAATGATTGATTACTGTACTGCTGGTTGTGAAATCCAGCCGGCGAAAAAGCATGGGTATGTTGATGGAAATGTAAGTTTACCGCCATTTTTTTCTGCGAAAATACCGGATTTTAAGATAATTTTATATATTAAGAATCAAAGCCACTAAACAAAAACACAGAAATGTCAGGATTGTTTAATATAATTCATATTTCACAAAACAAAACACTAGTGTAACTGGTATAGTTTATTCAACAATCTTTCGAGAATTCAAACTAAAATTGTGCGTATGACCTGGCGTTATTTACATATTTTTATGCGAAGTGAATGTGAAAAAAATCTTTCGCGTTTGAAGGCAATCGCCAAGACATGATTTTTTTGTATCGAAGAAATCTTGAAAAAAGTGAAAAAGTAAATCCTGGTTCGTTCATACAAGTGAAATTTATTTGCCGTGGACTGGCATAGCCGTTTTTTTTTTATTGCGGTTTTATTTATAGAATCGATTATGGCTAGACTCGACACATACGCTTTATTTATACATCCCTTGTTGTCAAAATTGGCTGGCTTTTTCATATGAAGTATTTTTGCGTCCACTGTAACAAGATGTGTTTCTAAAATTCATTGTGGATCAATTAACGGTGGAACTTTCCAAGCTTTCGCAGTTCCTTTTATTCTTGGAGGAAATTAACGAGATTGTGTGTACAGTATCACGCTCAAAGGTAACATTATCACGTGCTAAAGTTCAGTCAAGCGGAACAAACACAGTTCGTCTCATTCTGATCGAAAGATAAATCTCCGTTCTTTCTCACGGGTATATTTTATGGATAGAAGTGTTTTGTTTTCATTTACTCAATTTCTGCTGGTTTCAATCGCAAAACAAGTATTTTTTCAGGGTGAATTTGTAATGCGTCAGAGCATTCTCCTTTTTTCTTACTCAGGCTTCGGATGATTGTCACTCAAAATTTCGATTAGTCAAAATTTTAGTTGCCGGACTGACGACTTGAGTTTAAATTTAGTCACCAGCTCCAAAATTCTAGTCGCCATGGCGACTAAAGTGGTTGCAACTTACAGCGTTGGTGGTATGTATCAATCACTTGGTCCTGTCTATGAGACTTCAGGTAAAGAGATACTGGAATATACATGAAGCTTTTTTTATCCACATGTGGTTAACACTACACGTATATTAGTAATAGTAATTGGACTGAGTGGAGTACAATTCAGGGACTAATCGGGCGAGTAATTTCAAATCGGCCGAGCGCATAGCGGGAGGCCGATTTGAAATTACGAGCACGATTACTCCAGAATTGTACTCCACTCAGTTCAATTACTAATTAATCGCATCAATAACAAAATTTGAGATTAATAAGTTTATGTGGAGTCTCTTGCACTCAAAATGTCAAGGATATTTTGTCAGTATGAAAGCAGGAGGATAACCAATCACAATCAAGAATTTTGTTATTGATACGATTAAGCACAAAACAGTACATACAAAATACATATGTAACCAAGAGCAATATACCTATTACAGTGTGACATGCTTTGCCGTGAGCACCCAACAAACCTCTTTAAAAGATTTGTTTATAAGTTTTGTAGCCAACTTTGCACTCCTGTGATTAAACACAAAGCAACAAACGAAGGAGTTCAGCGGAGAGCTGCCAGATTCATAAAAAACTGCTATGTGCGGGAACCCGGAACAGTTACAAACCTTTTAAACGATCTCAACTGGCATTGTTTAGAACTGCGTCGAAAAATTGCACGGCTTACCAATACGTACAAAATAGTGAACGGTTATATCGTGGTTGATATTCCTGAGTACATTGTGCGCCCCACCCGTGTTACACGTTCTTTTCATCACAATCGTTTTATTAACATTAGTAGTCATAGCAACACTTATAAATACAACTTTCTTACAAGAACTTTGAAAGAATGGAACGTTTTACCCTCTTCCATCATAAACCAGCCGAGCGTGGCCACTTTTAAAACGGCACTTTCTCATTATTTTTCTTCCAATCACTGAACTTGTATTTTTTTTATTTTAATTTTTTACTTATTTATTTATTTATTTATTTATTTTTTGTTCATATTTATATTCACAGTGATGGGAAACCTTTGTGAATTATAGTATTAGATTTAGATTTTAGATTTAGATCAAATGTAATCTTGTTGGGTGCTCAAATTAGTGAGGCACGTCACATTGTAAGCCAACAACACACCAGGCTGCTGCACTAAGATTGCCATGGTTGGCGAAAATTGCCAGTTGTACCTGGTACTGCAACAGTGTTTTTTGGCAATTTACATATAAAACCACCAATATCTGATAAGATTTGCTGTCATTTACCTGGTCTACCCATTCCGGTGATTTTATATTGTCATCAAAAAGCATCAAGTAAAATAATTCAACCAATCAACTTGCGTTATTATAAAAGCCTCATGCATACATGTATGTACGTAAGGATGGAAGCTGCTACTTGAAACCCAGAGGTTTTAAGCCCTGGAAGCAAACTTGATTAGGAATCACCAGAAAATATGCTTAATGTATCTGTCGCAGGTAAAATCTGATCTCAGTTTAAATTAGTATTCAGTATAGGCTAAATATGTACCCAGTACCCGGTATTCAATCTAGGTAAGCTAACCCTAACCTATAGTACAAAGCTAACTGACACCTCAATAGCACAATGATACCTGTAGCCAGTGGTGTGATGGTTGGCAGTTTGCTTTGTGCTGAGGTTAGGGAAAGCTAACCTAGATTGAATATATTATACTGGGTACACATTTTAACCTAGATTGAATTCTGAGACCGGATTTTATCTGCAACACATCCGCAGCAGGTAATGTCAAAAAGAAACACCACATGTATGTGTTTGTTACACGAGACCTGCAAAATATTTTTTTCATTCTCTAGATGGCAAACACATATTTTCATTGATATCAGATGTGAGGGTTCCCTGTGTCTGGAATCTGATTTCAAGTGTAACCCAATAAATGCTTCTGGTCGGTGCTTAATCATAAGACAAAATCTTGCACCATTTCCGCACAGCTATCCATGGCAATCATTTGTGGTGATGCTGCTGATCAGGTTCCCTTGCCAAGGATCACTGCTGAATCAGCCCATTACACATGGGGAATCTCTTTAATCATTATCATTATTCTGCTCAGCCTGTTAAGAACAGTAGTCTGCGAGCAGACACACCTATTTCCTTCCTTCTTCAGAAAAGGGACATCTGCATAATACAGGGCAGGAAAACAATTTTGAAATCCACTTGCCCAGTGGGCCAGTAAATTTCCCTTTTCACTTGCCCCCACTTAAATATTACTTGCCCAATGGGAACACAACATGCCTTATCAACTGCACTACATCTGTCAGTTCATGTACTAAAAGAAACGCAGAATGTTTGCGTTGTTCATCGCCATCTTGAATTTACCACATGCTTTATTAGTAGTGCCACTTCTGGCGGCCAATATGGCAATCGGAGGATAGGACAAACGCGAACAAAGTATGTTTGGACCTTAATTTAATCCATGCTTTCAACTCATTGTTTCGCTCATCTTGCAGTGTTAGGTTTTGAAATAGTTTCTGACATGAAATTATCATTTATCAAGCTGATATTTTCAGACAGACTCACAAGACTACTGAAGCTAATTTCACTTGTCCACCGGACCACCAAACTTCTCTTTTCACTTGCCCAAGAGCAAAATTTACTTGCCCCGGGCAATCGGACCTGGTTTTTTTCCTGCCCTGTAATACCGTCCTTAATCATGGTCCAGTGTTCTGCTGTTCTTGATTTAATGTTGCCTAAATTATCATGAATGACTTGTGATGTTAAAATAATATTGACCTTTTCACCTCCTCTTGCTGTGATAATGCTTTGAATATAATTATCCATTTTCTAGCTCTGGCTCTTTTTTGGCTCAGTGGTATTGAAAGCTGCAGTTTCTTTGTCACAAAAGTTGGATCTGCTTTGCCACAAAAGTAGGATCTGCAAAATTCAATTTTCAGTGCACATTTTCCTCCATAGATGGGTTGTAAAATGCAAATTGCCTTCTTGTTAAAAAAACAAACAAAAAAAATTGCCTTCTTGTTATTTTCTTATTAAGCCCATTTGTTTGATTTGTAATTTTACATGGTCAACTGACCACTAATTGAAGGGCTGAGAGCATAACCAACCTATGTTGAATTTAAGACCTTTTTTATTTTTTTCTCGCTCATATCATAGTTAATACAAACAAATGTAGAACAAACTGGTTATGAAGCTAAACAAATTTCAAAAAGAGTGTACAAAGCTGCTTTGTTTTATGTTGAACAAACCGTGACCGTGCACATTGTTTAGTTTAACGTGTGAGCCCAAATGTTTCTACTTGTCAGTTGCTCATATGCATTTCAATATATTTTGTGTTTGTGCACGGTCAAGGCAAACGAACAAAAGAAATGGAGAACAAAAACATATAACAAAGGACTGACTGAATTTCATAACCAGTTTATTCTATTAACTATGCTCAGATTTGCCTCATTTTATCGTACAGCGAATAATATCACTAACCCTTGTCGAATTTGCACCCTAAGGAATTTGACTAATTTCACCTGAAAAAAGCAGATTTCTGGCCCTCCAGTGCTTTGACTGTACATTCAGAGCACAATTCTGACGCCATTTCAAAGCAGATTGGCCGTGAGAATATGCGTCCGCAATACTCCTGACCAGTGCCAACAGCCTGAACGAAAATACCATTATTTATGCATGCCTGACTCGCTTATCTATCGTGAGCTCACTACGGTAACACATTGACTGTAGCGTGTGTATAAGGCAACGTGTTCAAGGCCCGTCCGATGATTGAAAGACATCATTAAGTCCGGAAATCCTTAAGTCTCTAGCACCTCTCAAAGAAACGAGTCGTGTTTCTTGTCGAACATGTACCTTGTGTCTAAAGCACCCTTTAGCGCTCGTGGTGAAAAATGGGCCTTGGTGGACAAGACAAGCCGGCAGGAAAGTCTGGAATCACTTCGGACCAGAAAAGGGGCAGCGTTGAGAGTTGTGGGCCATTCCCCATTCCGTGCCATGGTCGAAATGCCCAGTGTCCGAAGTGCTTCCAGACTTATAGTATTTTGTTCTAATTTTCGGGAGGGAACTCCATTTCAGTTTTGCCGTAGGATTTCCCAACATGCTTTGCGAGAGTGGCAGATGGGTCCGCCGTGTGTGGTCAGGCACTTGAAATACAGCTTTGGGCAGCTGGAAGTGAGTTCTTGCTGGCCAGCCGAAAGATGTTTCTCATTTGGAGTCTTTAATGCATCATTAACATCGATCCAAAAGGATTTTCAAATCGAGATACTTGTTTTGATGCGTATCTACCTTTAAATAATAAAACTTAGTCTTGATTGCGCATGTGTTCCTCGATGATCTCCTGGGTTGGGTCTGGGATTTGCACTCGGCCGGCCCCGGATTCGATTCACGCTCAGCATCCTTTTTTTTTTTTCAAAGTGGACATTATGAAAGTGATTTACTTTTTTTGCGTTCGTCAAAAATCCTTACATTATTTTAAATGAGATTGTGACATAATCATAGTTAACTTGGAGCTTGAGTACTGGTCAGCGTTTTCTCCCGTGCTGCACATGTGCATTTGCTACCTGCTCGTGCTAGTTTTAGCTGCCAGCGTTCCTTGCCTTCACATTGCTCCCACCCCTCCCACCCCATGGTGATTGGTGGGCTAGGTAAGTAAAAATTCCACTGAGAAATCAGTGTTGACGGGTGCCAGGGGTAGACCCGTGGCCTCAGGTTGCCATGGTTACCTCCTTAGTTGCATATAGCTGCTTGCTGCGCAAAATGTTATGGCACCTACCCTCCATAATTACATTTATGAGTGACAAGTTAATTTTAAAAAATATCGAACCGTGTGAGTGTGAAAACATAAGCTTACCACAATATTGTGTTACAGTAGGAGCCTTTGATGTTTTTTTTTTTTGGATACAGTATTTCTCGAAAAGGACAGGAAAAAAACAACAGATAAAAATTCTGAACAATGTTTTGCAACTAATTTGTAGTTCACATGCCAAAAATGGACAAAGATGAGCGAGAAAAAATAAAAAAGGCCTAAAATTCGATATAGGTTGGTTATGCTCTTGGCCCTTCAGTTACAGTTAAAAATAACAATAATAAGGTCCCTAAGAGTCCCATAGTTCTTTTAGTACATGTAGCTTAGTCCTCAGGCAGCATTTTAAAACTGTCAGTTACATTCTAAGGAATTCAATGTATTAACTAATCAAAAGTTAAAAAAGCTCTCTGGCTAGTTTTAAAGTGACAGCCTTAACCCCTGGACCAGGCCACCATTGCAAAAAGACACTAATCTTCTTAACTAAGATGATTTTTCTGTGGAGGGTCACTAATTGCAGACATTACAAGTTTTAGCATGTCTGAATCAGTTAGAAAACTGACGTATTGTGATAATTTGTGCACATGAAATTATAATAATTTATATGTTAAAAATAGTAGAAATTAACATATGTACATGTACAGCATGGATATGGTCATTGAATTAGGCAGGTTACCAACCAGTTGTTATACAATGCAGATTGTACATGTATTAATTTAAAGAATGAAAAACATTCAGCATTTCATCTTATTTTTGGCTTTTAAAAATAGTCGTGACAAGTTAATCCTTGTGGAGTTTTGTGGTCATTTAACAGTTTAAAATTGAGAAGATGAAGACATCCTAGGATGCATCAAAGGACTCTTTTCTCTTTCAATAATGGTCACCACTGTACTTTATCGATCATTTGCCAAATGCTGTTATGAGGACAAACTCTCAGTTGATGGAAATCTAGATTTTAATGTTTTTACACGTAGAAAGCCAGGTGAGGTAACTATTTAAATCATTGTTAATCCATTACCTAGACCATAGGTTGAAAAGTATTATGCTCACATGTATAGACATGATACGTTGTTGTTCAAAGTTTGTTTTGATCTACTATATTTGCCTGTTGCACAGTTGTTAACCGGTAATCATATTGCTCAGTACTGTACAAAGTCGTATCAATGTAAATTCTGCTAGTACATGTACATGAAGACAAAAATAATTTTTACATTGCAAAGATAGTTAAAAGATGTATGCACTTCCTTTACACACTCTCACCCATGAATTTTAACGAGTCAGAGCTTAGGCATATCCTCTTTGAAAAATATAATTTATTGTTTGAGTTAAATTTCTATCTCTTGAAAATCTGAGATGAAGTGAGGTGGCTTTGAGAATTAAAATGAATAACTAAAACTAGCCACCTGTTTCTCTGCTAAGAGCTGATGTGCTATGGAACCATTTGCGCTTTTCAATTTTGTAGTCTTTCTTGGTAGTGCTATATTTTAATCTTTTGCAATATTATAAGACAGTGTAAGTGATCATTGTACATGAATCTTAAATTTGCAAGATGTGTAACATAATTATTTTATCAAGGATAAATACAAGGATTTCTCCCACCGTGGAAAAATCAGGTCTTAACACATGAAGATATCAATAATTATTTTATCTTTACTTTGAAGAGTGAAGGTAGCAATATTTTTACATTTAGCTATTAATTTGTTATCCCTTATTAAATGTCAAACAAGCTAAAAGTTGTTCATCTCTTGGTCTACAATTAAAACATTTTCGGATCTTCCTGGGAAATCTTTGACAATCTTCAGAAATTTTCATACAGCCTTTGGATAGTATACAATGGGTACAGGAGAATTTTTGAAAATCTTCGGAAATCTTCAGAAATCTTTGGAAAACTGTTTAAAACCTCATAATTTGTGTTGTTTATATAGTAAACAAAATAATACCTGGTGGTTTGGAGATGAAAGTTCTCTACTCTTGTTCGAGTTGAACACTCAAAGAGAAAATTAATTTCATATCTCCATGTACAGTACCCATGTACCATCTTGTAGTAAATTTATTTGCCAATTAGTCCACTACTTAGGTAACCAAAGTGGTTTTCTAGAATGCCTTTGTTTTTCTTTAAATTAAAGGTATTAAATAAATATTATGCAACTTAATCCTGACATAGTAATTGTTATTAAAAAAATTGGTCCTTTAAACATGTGAATATTAAATCAATTTCAGAGTATGCTATGAAGGAAATAATTTAAAAAATTACGGCACTACAGTACTGGGATTAATATGAAATAAAGTTTGATAAAGATATGATACTTTTGTCTAACAGATAAAATGCATTTCAGTTCATTAAACATATGGCATGCCAGTGAGCCTAAACAAATTGCAATGATTCACCAAACCAATTGGATGGTTTCAAAACTAGATTATTTTATAAATATAATAATACCCTAGTTTGCTTCTCACTTAGGTTTAGTGAGTTTGTTAAGATCGTATTGGTCAAAATAAATTTAAAATACTTTCAATTGTGGGTTAATCAGAAACACTTGAAACTGGATACAGTATTGTGAAAAAATCATGCAAACAAACTTTGCCAAAGTTCGCCTATTGTTCTGGCGAAATATCACCAAACCTTTGCCGAAATTTCAGAGCAATATTTCGCTAAGTCAAATGAAATATCGCTGAAATGTCGGCAACATTTCACCTAGCTGAAACAGAATTTCGCTATAACAGCAGCAACATTTCGCTGGTGAAACAAAATATCACACAGGCGAAAGTTCAGGCAGACAAAATTTCACGGCCAGGAAGCAAGGCCTGATGAAATATCACAGGCGCTCCCGCAGCTACCAAGGTAATTTTAAGCAAAAGCTAGGTCATTATCGGAACAGTCTGAACCCATAATTGCAGACAGCAAAACTTTTAAAAAATAGTTGGGCGAGAAAATCATCAACTTTGCATCGATAATAAAATATTGTGTCAGTTCAGAAATCTGTTTACTGGCCGCATAAACTTGCAAAAATTTGCACATCATACTTGTGTTTACAGTGTAACAAATCAGGCAAATTGGAGTCTTATTTCATTTCGCTTCATGGGTTTTTAATTGAGTATTCATGCTTTAATCTAGCTATGGTACAAAAATATCGATAAAACCACGACAAACAAAAAGACCAGCGTGTTAACCTTCTAATACTGCTTCTAATACTGAGCTAACTGCCTCCTGGTTAGCTCAGTTGATAGAGCACCGGTCTGCAGAGCGGGAGGTCTCGGGTTCGAACCCCGGCTGGACCAACACTCAGGGTCTTAAAATAACTGAGGATGAAGGTGCTGCCTTTGCTATGACATCGGCAAATGGTTAGACCTTCACGTGGCTCGGATGACCACATAGAAATGGCGGTCCCGTCTCCCATGGGGACGTAAAAGAACCACTGAGGACGTAACAAACCCTGGCTGTGACCACCCTCAGTGTCAGTACTTGTTCATGGGTGGGGTGGGTCTGATTGATTGTGAAGCGCATTTGAATATGTATATAGAATTTGCGCTATACAAATGTATATTATTATTATTATTATTATTATTATTATTATTATTATTATTATTATCTACTTGATCTGTGAGAGTTTTTATATCCAAACAATTTAATCTTGATGCGTATCAAATTTCCGACTTAAATTAAATTTGCATACAACCTTAGTGGTTTGCAGTGACAGCTTTTTCACATTCTGCCAACATGAAATGCTAAATTTTGGGCATGATCGTGCTCGACCACCATTTGATTTTGAACAAAATCGAACAGTATTTCAATCGAACGCAATCTGCGGATTGAGTTTGATTGTGTTTGTATAAATATGAAGAAACACAGAGAAGTCTTTAAAATAGAAAACACACACACAAGTATTAAAGAATCAACTTGAAGGTTGTTACAGCAGTTACATGTACCATTAACACACGACCCATCGCTCCTCGTCCCCGAAGGTCAAACTTGAGTTTGGTGGACATCAATCAAAGAAAATCTTTTAACATTGTTTTTTAAATTCCGACTTGATTCCGAACAATTCCCCTCCCCCCCCCAAAAGTAAACATTTTAAAACAACAAATTTCAAAGTCAGTTATAGTTTTTAAGAGATTTTCATAAAACATGATATAAAAACTGGCGCTTGACGTGCAGCCGCTACTTAATGAGTTGTGATTCGCCTACAATTCATCATGCATCACTGCATTGTAAAATTATCACGTGCAGTGAAGTTTAAAAGTTTTGTTCTAAAAATATGGTTTCTACAAACAGCAGCTTTTCTTTTTGTTTAAACCGGCTTGGAAATCGAATTTGATTAAGTATTACCTACTCTCAGCGGGTAAAATTGTTGATTTTTTAGCTCTGTTTGCTTGAAATCCTGTCAGAGTCTAAAATAATTTTAACGGCTTTTCTTTGATCGACGCCTACTAAAACTCAAGTTTATCCAACTGTTTTGAAGGCAGTGGGTCGCGTGTTAATGGTAACTGCTGTTATTCGAAGGTTTTTAATAAAAAATTACAAAAAATATATTTTTGTCACACATGCACCCAACAAAAAAAATTCTAGAGTTTGGCGGTCTTGGAAAGGAAAACGAACAAACAATTGAGAATGAAAGTGTGAATTTCACATTGCGCACATGCTATGAAAGAGATTCATGCATTCAGTAGTCTTTAAAATTAATTTAAGAAAACACGAACAAGTAAGAATCAATTCGAAGGTTGTTAATTTGAAGGTTAATTACGAAGTTTTTTTTGTCACGCGTGCCCTACAAAAAAAAATTTTAAAGTTTGGCAGTCTTGGAAAGGAAACAAACAAACAATTGAGAATGAAAGTGCGAGGTTATGTTAATTTTACATTTGGTGACTGAACAAGGAACATTTTTAGGCATTGTGTGCATGCTATATGAAAGAGATTCATGCATTCAGTAGTCTTTAAAATAGAAAACACAAACAAGTAAGAATCAATTTGAAGGTAAATTACAAAGTATACTTTTGTCACACGCGCGCCCTACAAAAAAAAAAATTCTAGAGTGTGGCGGTTTTGGAAAGAAAATGAAGAAACAATTGAGACTGATAGTGCGAACTTATGTTAATTTAACGTTTGGTGACTGACAAAGGAACATTTTAAGGCATTGCGCGCGTGCTATGAAAGAGATTCATCCATTCGGTAGTCTTTAAAATAGAAAACACACTAACAGGTGAGAATTGCTTTGAAGGTTATTAAAAATAAATATGAAAAGTATTATTTTGTAACACGTACACCCTAAAAAAATTCTAGAGTTTGGCAGTCTTGGAAAGGATTATAATCTAAAGCTTGGTGACTGACAAAGGAAACTTTTTTCACGTGTTTTGCGTGTGCTATAAAAATATTCGTGTTTTCGGTGGACTTAAAAAATGTATTTGCCGAGCTGTGTTTGAAAAGACACAATAAACAAAAGAGTTGAAGTGCAAACTTTCTTACTGTGTTTGCATGTTTGGAAAAAGATTCTTGCATTGGAAAGACTTGAAAATGAAAACACAGGGTTCTCCCTAAATTTCAGCTCAGCAGGTAAGGGATTTTTGCTAAGCGGTAAAGGGAAAACTGTGCATGTGTCTTAAAAATTTTCTGGGAGCAAGCAGTTACAAGCGGTAGTAAGTACTGCTTCAAGCGGTAAATTTTACCGGTTACCGCCTGATAAGGAGAACCCTGAAAACATGAAGTGAATTTGAAAGATAGCTATTGGGATTGTGAAACATAAAACTATTGTCTTCGGTCAAGGGAAAAGGGGATAAGAGAATATTGCACTATGTGTGTGAACTCGAGTCAGGTTTATTCACCTCGAGCACGTTGATGAAATACATTGTAAAGGTCTAGCAATACACAAATTATTGGTCATTGATTTTTATTAGATGTGGTGGCTCCTAAAAGAGCCATTTTTAGCGACCTATAGTGCAATGTTGAACCCCGTTCGACTATGCAGGGCGTGGTGGCAGCTCCAAGTAGTGCTGTTAATGTGTATGGTAGCTCCTCCTTGTGCTTCTATTACAGCTGGGATCGCATCGTGCAAAAGCTGGTCGATATAATTATTTTCCACATTTTTCTGGTGTCACCTTCTTCACCCAGAACTTTTTTATCCCATCCAGCAACCTAAATATCTCAGCTGGACGAAGACTTTGCTTGCGAAGAAGCTTGATTCGAGTTCGCGTATAATCTGTGAAGGTCAGCTCGTGTTTAAGTTTCACTTATATTTTTAGCGCCCACAAACTTTCACTAAGGAGAAACAAAATTTTGTTTAGCGCAGGCGAATTATTGTTTAGCAGAAACAAATTTTCGTTTGTATCAGGTGAATTTTCGTCTAGCCAAAATGAAAGTTCGTGGCAATATTTCGTTAAGTACCACAAAATTTTGTCTCACTATTTCACCTAGCTCGCGAAATTTCTCCAAAACTTGAACAATAGATGTCCGAATTGTCGCCAAAATGTCGCGGGCATTTTGTTGAAGCGAAATTTCGCATTTTGTTCGCCAAGATTCGGCGAATTTCGTTTGCATGATTTTTTCACAATACTGTATATCATTTTGCAGGAATTTTAAAGTGTAGTGTTGTTTTGGAAAATGAATTGGGCAGACGAAACTTTTAATATTAATTTTAAAATTTTTTTGATTGTGATGCCATTGAACTTAGCTCTTTTCATCAAGATAAAAACTTTAGGGGCTGAATAAATCTATTTGTATTCTAACACCATTTTTTAATTTTTATAATTTAAAGAAACTGAATGGTAAAGTGAATCCAATTTAATTAATTAATTTCAAGCTAGTTTTGTGATTACTGCGCCTACACAGCAGTCACTATTGCCATGGTCTGAGTTTTCCGAAGTAACAATAGAATATTATACATGTACTTCGGAGCCAATCAGCACACACAAATATCCATCTTGCAATCTCTCGCGAACACTTTGTATCAACGATGATTTGCCGATGGTCCCCGATGACAAACAAAAACCTCAGCTGATGCCTATTCGATCTCTTTGAAGTTACATGTATCTTTCAAAATCAATATAAAAAACTTATACGTAATTTGCTCCGTTTTGCCTTTTTTTTGAATTTGTAAATAATAATAGAAATCAATTTCAAAATCATTCAAACTCTTGAACAAGAAAGATACTTTCTATTGGGAAAAACGTGTCTGTGACTTCTTTGACCTCTTTGTTTATGCTAAAGACGCATGATGCCTTGAAGCTCCGCATGATTTTACGCATCACAAATTATAGCGCAATGCAGTTTCATTCTTTCCTCTGTTGCTTTCGTAACAGAAAAGGAAAATTGTCCTGCAAACAAAACTTTTAATCGCTTTTTTAATAGTCATTTCAAATTATTGCTTTATGGCATTAAATAATATGATGCCAAAATGACTAGTGAAAGCCAAAATCTACTAGCCAAAACTGAATTTTTACTAGACTATGTCTAGTTGCCAGGGCGGATCTAGGGGGGGTTCGGGGGGTTCGATCGTACCCCCTTAATTAAAACAGCTAAAGTCAAAAACTTGTAAAAATATAAAATAATTACAGAATGGCATTTTAACTTTAAGAAATGAGATATTAAAACACGCTGACTTGGCCTCAGAATGGCAGAAATCGTGTTTCCGAGGACTTGAAATTTCAAAATTTTCCGGGGGAACATGCCCCTGGGACTCCCCTACAGGAGGGAAGCCTTCAGCAGCCCCCTTCATGGAACCCCTTCTGTTAAAAACTTGGATCCGCTCCAGAGTTGGCTATACCTTTAGTCTTGAGCCCTGTTAATTTTGCAACATTATTTTACTTCTCACAGCTTTCATGTTTTGTTTCTTACTGCTCAGATGAAAAGTTTCCTGAGTAATTTTCAGCTTTTAGGTCGAGGTATTTACATACATTGTAAAAGCCTTGTATGAGGAAAACTGACTTATATATTGACTCTTTGGAGGATAATTAAGCCTCTTCGTGGGTTATATTATCACCAAGATTCATCATTATTTTAAACATTTTAGTTTGATTCTTATCCACAGAACTGCATATACAGTGTATAGAACAATTCTACATTTCCCATTTTTCACCTTATACATTTTAGCAGTATAGTCACATGCGCCTGTACATGTTGGGCAACTATTTTTAATATCTATTCTATTGCTAAATTTTCTTTTGACTATTGTTGTAACCATGGTTGCAGAAACATGTCTTACAACTTTCCATGCATAGGTTATCAAAAAAGAATTTGAAATTTAAATTTCAGTGTTACATGTATGTCTTGTCATAAAAATGACTTAAATGGTTACCATTTTTGGTAGTGTTTGAATACATTTGTCCAGCTTCTTGTCTACCAGCCATTTTGTAAAATTGGTAAAATGAAATCACTCTAGTGTACCAAGTGTTTGCAGATGACTGTGAAAAATATTAAGAAACAAAAGCCTACTTTATTTGGAAGCAAACAGCTGCTTAGAAATGTTGTGTTTTGTTTAAACAAATCAACTCTCTCAGGTATAGTGTACCGCCACATCATTGAATTGTATAAATGCATTTGACCCCTTTCTCTGCCAAATTTGTTTAAAAAAATCACTGCTGAATTTGTTTTATATATATACATGTACAGTATAGTGACTGAGGCAAGATGTCTGTAAAATTAATTTTAATCTTTCTGAAAAATATGAATTTGTCTAGCGACATGCTAATGGGAAATTTCAATTCCTGACCAATATAATTTTGAAGAAAATGCTTTGCAAATTGTTCAGCTACGTAAATGGCTGGTCAATGTATGTTCAATTTTTGTCCTAGTTGGATTGGAGTTACTGTGTGGAGTTCTACACTCAAAGCGGAGATATGTGTTGAGAACTGTAAAGGATATAATTGTAAAGTCTGTACAAAGAATTTATTTTGTATGTATTTATATTTTGTTTTGAAATGTTAAGAGAGTAGAATTCACTTCCAGTTGCTTTGTTATAGATTATTTCTTAACTGTACATACATAATGGTCATGCTGATCAGAGAAAAAAAGGTTGACAGAATTGACAAACAATGTATATGTATGTTGTGCTGAAAGCTTTGTTACATTTGGTAATTTACAATGTACATGTACATGTAATACAATCAGTTTACAAAATTTGCATTTAATCTTTAATTTTAGTCAGAGCATTTAAAAAACACATAAAAGAGTGTGTGTGTTACTATAATGTGTTAATAAATTCAATAAGTATTCACTACAGGTTGAGAATCTAAACAGATCCACATGAATCTACCTGGAGTTTAAAGGTCTCAAGCTAGAAACTATTTATCAATTGAAATTGTAATAATTTATATATTTTTAGTTACTGGTTACGATTCTGCATATGAATTAGCATTTTTGTGATGTGGTACATTATAGAATAAGACAATAACCTTGGCTTGGAAATTAATTTGACCTTCAGTATATGATGAAGATGCAGTCCGAGTCACTTAATCAAGCTTTTAGCCAACAGGGTGTACACCCAGATTATTTAGAAATTCATGCAAAATCTACCAAGGCTTTTACAAGCTTCCAGGATGGTTACTTTTCAATAAAATTATTTCTGGCTAAAAGGTTGCACATCATGCATTTCTGGTTGGATAGAAATTTACCAGGTGTATAGTTACAGAGTGACATACTTTCATTTAGGAAGAAATTATTTGAGATCCCAGAAGATGGTATTACAATGCTCTAATGCTTAACAGGACACGGCAGAGAGTTGTACATGTAAGCTCCAACCTTTCCGATTGCATGATAGTTACACTGTATGATGGATGTTGTGTGTTGATAGTAAGTACCTGGTAAGTGTATTTTATTTTATGTTATTTTAGCTCCCACCCTGAGTGAAGATGAAGACGAAGATGGTGGCCATGATAACACTCTGGCGTGGGATGACTCCTCCATACATGTCGCAAGTGGCAGCACTCCCGTTAGTGGCTCATTTGTACCAGCTATTGGAGGCCCCTTTTCTGCTCTCACACCCAGCATGTGGCCGCAGGACATCCTTTCAAGAATTCAACAGGTACTTTGTGTATTTATATTAAATTATTTTGTTAACAGTAAAATATGAGTTACTGAAGGGAGTATCTCCAAATTTGTATTGGAAATTTGGCTTTTGATGTCAACATCCAATTGCGATATCTTAAATCATTGTGGGACCAAGAATTTCTGATGTTAAGTTTCAAGATTCTGATCAAATCAGAGTTCAATCGGAAAAGTCAAACAATGTCGGAATTCCTTGTTCGTCTGTGTGCGGTTAAACCGAATCTGTCAAACTGCAAGGCGGAATTTTGCAACAGATTACTTTCCTTATCAGATGTAGAAGTATCATCCCTTCAGAATATCCTTGCGTTATTGTAATGATATTTGGGTAAATTGAACCGATTGAAGATTGGAGATTGTTCCACTTCAGAAATGACATGTTTTTAAATTTTCGACTCTTTTTAGACAAGCAAGAATGAATATAGGAAATTTAGCCATTTATCAACATCATTATCATTCCGATGCTTTGATTGTGACATTTCACAAGTATAATGAGAAGAGATGAAAATTTGTTTATGAGAGTGCTGCATGCGAGTCAGAAAGAGTCGACAAAGGAGTTGGTTGGAAAACAAGAGTGCCAGATCAGTTAAAACTCTAAAGATATCATAACTCTTGAATGTTTAGATGCTAACACTCTTCTACATTTCTTAAACCTTTCACTCTGACTTAGAATTCAAAACCATGCCCTTTACAACTGTAGGTGTGGTTCTAATGACTTGACAGTGTGTCTTATATGGGTGAACTTTCAAACTAAAGCTTCTTTTAATTAATTTAAATGAGGTAAACCTATAATTTATTGTATTAGGTGTGGATCATTATTTTGTTTTCAAATTGAGGATGCTTTCTTCTTTTAATCTTGGTTGCTTTTGGGAGTGAAAAAATTGTCCATATAAAAGTCTTGACCTTAGTCTGTGACTTTGTTTTGAGAACTTTTGAAATCAGCAATCCTGAAATAATGGCTTCTGTACCAGCCAAAAAGAGTGAAGCTCTCCTTAGCGTATGTAGATAATGCTGAACCTACAGCTAGTTGCATACTCTTCCACATGCTCATCAGGTCATCCTTATAACATCCCCTTTGCTAAGTGTGATTTTTATAAGAACCTTACAGGAATGGAACAATCTACCAAGACAATTAGCACTGGCAAAATCGCTTGCATCTTTTAAGGAAGCAATCTCTACAATTTATTAGACGTCCACATTTTGTACATTTATTTATATGATCTTTTAACATTAGTGCAGTCCTTTATATTCAGTATTGAATTTGGACTTACAGCTAGTATCTAAGTAGATGGTAAATAAATAAATAATGTGCCATAGGTTTATCACACAATGCAAATTGTAAATTTGTAAATTAATGTCATGTTAATGTTGTGATAAAAATGAGTGATAAAAAAAATTTAACAATGTTTTGATCTTTCTATTGTGAGCTCTCTGAGTTCTTTTCAAGTTTGATAAAAGTGCTTCTATCAAACTTGAAAATGATCTCATAGAGATCGAAATGTTCCAATGTTTTAAAGCTCTTTCTTATCACAAATTGTTCGTCAAAAAAGTTGCTTAATTTTAATTAATGAATAATAAATTGTACATAATGATGTTTTTTGACAGATCTTTGACTATGTCAATGACATGTACTTTTGCAAAATGGTGACTCTGATTTCTATTTCATGTGTGAGATAGAACTTAATTTTGACCTGTATGCATGTTTGTGTGAGACTTGTGCATGTATTTAAATTCTTCAGACAGAAGATGCAGGGGATCGTCCAACAGGTCATTATGACGAATTTGGATTTATGGTCGATGGAGGTATGTACGTGTAAAAATTATTGCTCGGTATGTATGTAATTTGTAGACTCCGTTTAACATTAATTCAGTTGCTCAGTTCATACTTGTACGTAGTACTAGGTAACAGATTGTACATTGTGTAGTGATTGTGAGAGAAAAACCACTGCAATCAAGGGATAGGACACCGCCAGTTACATTCTTTGGAATTCACTGCTACTTGAAAATTATGGATGAACAATATTATTTCTCACCTTGAATTACTTTGTACCATGTATCATGTATCATAACCATTTTTTAATATATTTTTTTGCAGATTCAGAATTTGAGTACAAAGATCCTGATCCAGGTAATTTTGTGACCAATGAAGATGAAGGATTAAGACTAAAATGGACAGCTTTCTTGGAATTCACACAGAATCAAGATGTTGGTGATATGACATGGGACAAGGTACAATGTAGTTATAAATGTTAATTTATTTCCTGTCAGTTTAGTCATGGCAAGTATCCTTTCAGTTGATTATTAATTTATATGTTGTATGAACAGGTGTCGCCAAGCTTTCCTCATTCAGACAAGCTACGAGAACTTGTTTATCTTGGGATTCCACACAGCATGAGAGCTCCGGTGAGTACTGAGTTGATGATTATTGACCAAGAGCTTGCTTTTTAAAAGTATGCATGCTTTATTTTCTTGAAATAGAAAGAAAAAATCACCGAAAGTGATGAATGCAAAGAAATATGAACTAAAGAGTCATTGTTACTGCGACACCAATGCCTGTCTGTGAAACATTACACTGTGTTCAAAATCAGTAAAATAATGTCATTTACTGTTAAGTGTGAATTATAATTAATATAATTAATATAATTAATTAATATAATTAATTAATATAACCTACATGGGTATCGAATTTGGGGTGATGGGTCACTCTTATTTCAGCCAGAAACAAGTTTAGTTTACACTACTGGAGTGGCGACCAGATTCAAAGAAAGATTGTCAACCTGGCAGCTAAATCTAAAGAGTCAGTCACCAAATGGCCAGTAAAAAACCCTGTTAATTTGGAGGGTTGATATATGTGTACCTATACAATATATATGTTGTGGTTCAATTTTATCCCTGGTTCAAATTTTATTTTCCTTTGTTTAAAACTCATTATCATACATTACCCATAGCCAAAAACAAAGGAAAATAAAATTTGAACCAAGGATAAAATTGAACCACAACATAAACAATATAAGTATGTGTACACAAGTCATACAGATAGTTGTATCTAAACTTGACTACTTTTTATCATAGATTTGGATGAGAATTTCAGGAGCCTTGCAGAAAAAAATCAGCAGTGATTTTACTTACAAGGTAAAGTGTTGAATTATTAAACAATTAATTGTGTGTATGCTATTCCCTTTACATCTGAGTTATTTCGCATTGCAGTTAAGTTATTCATTGTATTTCATTCTCCATTTATTAGCAAATTGTCAGAGCAAGTGCAGATGAAAATTCTCTGACAGCCAAACAGATAGAAAAGGTAACAAATTGTCCATTAATATGCATCATGAAATTTTCCCAAATACATGTATTTCACCTTGTCCCCCCTCTTAATTTTTTATTTTCCTGTCTTGTTTTCCTTGTTTTCCCTGTTTCCTTCCTCCTGTCCCCTAATCTACTAATAATTTTAAACTAAGTTTTAAACAAGCACCCTTGTTGGTGTTATTTTATTGTACATGTCACGAAGTAACTGGACCAGCTGCTGTTATATTTTGTAATTTATTGTGTGTGCTTTATAGGATCTAATGCGAACCATGCCCAACAATGCATGTTTTTCCACGCAAACAAGTACTGGACTGCTGCGGCTCAGAAGGATCCTTAGATCTCTTGCCTGGCTCTACACTGATATTGGTTACTGTCAAGGAATGGGCATGGTAAGAAAAGAATTGCACACATTATTTGAATTTCAGTACCATCTTTCCAGGATAAATATTTTGCTTACTATCAGTAGAAATATCTCATTAACTAAAGCCTCATTTGTTTATATTTTCTCATCAATTCAATTTTTTGCCCGTCCATTTTTTTTAGTCACATCACCTCGCTTGTAAGGCAGTGTACATGTATGCATATGTTCTGTTCATGTACAGTACATGCTTAAGCCACAGCTACATGTGCGATGTAGTTTTTGTTTGCACTTAAGTGCTACACTGTAAAATCGAGGGTAAATAAAGTTTATTGATTGATTGATGCGATTTTCTGAAAAATTCTTGTGTCTTGTGTCGCAAGCACACAGTAAATTGCACGTGTAGCGGCTGTAGCCACCTATGAACATACAACGCAACTGGAAAAATCGGAGAAAATAGTCAAAAGAGTTGAATATTTCAGGACAAAATCAGGGACTTTGTCGCTTGTGTAGCCGCCTTGCAAGTTTTCTCGTGCACTTGCGATGCGACTAAAGGATATCTAGCCAATAAGATTCAAGCAATTCTCGCACGGTCTTTGTTGCAACATTTTGTCACCAAAATTTGTCGCGCATGTAGCCACCAATGGCACCAGCAACGCGCCTTGCCCCCCTGTGGGTTCTGGCGCTTACGGCAGACTATCGTAATTAGTTCTTAAAATTTTGTTTCCATATGTGTAGATTGTAGCTTCTCTGCTCCTGTTTGTTGAAGAGGAAGATGCATTTTGGTTGATGTGTACTGTTGTGGAGGATCTTGTTCCTACGTCTTATTATTCAAGCACTTTGATTGGTGTGCAGGTAAGAAACCTATAAACAGTTGAAGTGCTTGAAACGTCATTGTAGATAAATGAAGAAGATGTACCACACTCTGTATATTGTGTTTGTACCTTTAAAATCTGGCAACATCTAAGCAGTTGAACATTACAGCTCACTCTTGCTGAATGTCTACCCCTTTTAAAATGCTTAAGTCCTTTGTCAGAGTGAATTTCCTCGATTTGCTCTGACAAAGGGCTAGCGCTCAAAACTTCAGCTTTTAGATATCTTTACGGTGGCCAATTTACCTTATCAAGTCGGCTGATCAAACCAAATTTTTCATGTTTCACTCTCATTAAACTATGAAAGCTATGAAACAGTCATACAGTTTCAAGAGTTGTGTCCAGTTAGGGAAGCGTCAACTTTACAAGTATTGATGAGGACCCACCTTGTTTAGGGCTACATTGTATGCAAGATACCACCATCTCATAAGCCCAATGGACAAAATTTATTGGCCTAAAAATTTCGAGATGTGACTTAAAGGGACACTGTCCCCGGACACTGTCCCGCCAAAATAGCAAAATTTCTCTTAGCATATTTCCATGTTATATCGCCAGATGCCACCAAATATCCAAAAAAGTTGGATAAAAAGATTCTATTGAGCAAAACGGAAGCAGACGTGTGAAGCTAAAGTGCAGGATTGCAAGGATTGAAGTGGATTACAGTCCCGGGGGGGGGGGGGGGGGGGGGTTACTCCCTATAATGGTCTATACGGGGATACTCCGCCTGAAAGGGGTACCTTTTTGAGGCTGGAGGTATGTGAAAGGGTTGGGATTTCACGAATTGAAGTATATGAAAGGGTAGGGATTTCACGAAGAATAGAAAATGGTAGCGAAAACACGAGTTGAAGCATAAAAAAGGTAGGGAAACTGCCATTTAGGTATTTTAAAAAGCGCCTTTCAAAATATATCAAACAGATGCACATAAAGGCTATATGAAAGGGGTACCATTGTCAATGAAAGCTATATGAAAGGGGTACCATTTTCAATGAAAGGTATATGAAAGGGGTACCTTTTCTGTCAAAAACGGTATATGAAAGGGTAAGGGTTTGGACCTCGGGGCGGAGCATCCCCATACAAAACTTTGTCGAGTACCCCCCCCCCCCCGGGATTACAGTTCATGAAATTTGATTTATTGACAGGCAGTCAAGAAATTAAACTTGCCGTTCTTGTGAAATTTTGACTTCTGTAGACGTTATTTTGTCTGTTCAGTTCATTTTTCTTTGTTTCTATCACTTTTGGTGATAGTGAAAACACGATATTTCAGCCGGGATAGTGGCTAGTAAAATGACACGGGAAGGTTTGAATCTTTTTTCTCATTTTCTATTTCTGAAAAAATGACGGCTATACCAACATCACCATCTTAGGTGAGGGGATGCATAAAGAGACCACCAGTCGTTTGTAAAACAGTGGGTACTGTCCGAGTAGCAAACAGTTTTGACCACTTTCCTTATTTAAAATATATGATTATGTAGTAGTTTTATGGGCGATTATCACGGTGAATAATGCAACTATTTTTTTAACTTTATCGGCTATATAGGCTGATCAGAGAGTTTTGCGGCAGTTGATTGTCAGCTATCTCCCACCAATGGACGAAAAATTAAAAGAGCATGACATTGAGTTGTCGCTTATCACACTTCACTGGTTCTTGACAGCATTTGCTAGTGTTGTACATACAAAGGTATTGAGATATAATCAAACAATCAAACCATACAATATTTGATATTATATTAGAGCAGTTTTCAACTGAGTGTCGAAAGTAATTACACAATTGCTTTCGTTTTGCATTGCTACGCTTTGTGATTGGCTAAAAAATCTCGCGCCATTTTCTCGACCAATCAGAAGTAAAACCAAAACCAATCGTGACTTGCTCGCACGTGTTTTCCCGCGCTTGGCGCCGGCGACATGTATTTGCTTCGAGCTCTGATTGGTTCACTGGATTGTTTACGACTGCTGTGATTGGTCAGAGTAATTACTTTGGTTTTGGTTTTACAACACTGAATTGAAAACTGCTCTATATTACAAGAAATTGATATTTTGCATTGCATTGATAAATGATGACAGATGAAAGATGGTATTTTTTTCAAGCTCGGTAATGAGGAGAAAGATGTTATGTTCATGAGTTCCCGACACTAACCACCACCAAGGTTATGATAGCTTCGATTCCTATCGGGGGACTCAGATTTTTTCTTTGTTCGATGTTTGTGGCACGATGAACAGACGTTTTATCGTACGTTCGTTCGTTCATTCGTACCATGTTGGTTTTGTCTTCTCGATGTTTCTCTATACGTTACTTCATGTACGGTATGAATATTACTTACAAATTCTTTTTAAGGTAAAAAATTCACACATTTGTTGTATCTACAAAGACTTTAGTGCGCCAAAATGAGCCAAAAACCCAATTTGAAGGAGACAGTTTTGTTCAATCTACGTTCTAGATCTGACATTGCTTCATGAAAATAAGTATGCAATACCTGTTGTAGTTGCACAGAGGTTTCTTTTAAAAGGTATAGTATTTTTTAATTTTGATGTTCATTTTGCAGATCCTGTTAAGAATCTGGGACATATTCTTTTACGAGGGTTCAGTTACATTGTTTAGAATGACGCTGGGAATGCTGAAAATGAAGGTTAAGACTAAGTCTTTAGTTTTTACAGTGTTATTTCTAACTGCAGATTCCTACAAGCGATGTAATCGGAAGCATAAGGAGGCTAACGTTCTAGTGTAAATAAAAAATGGATTCGGAATCGGAATAGGAATCGGAACGATCGGAAGGTTTCCTTTTTCTTCCGATTCTGTTTCTGCTTCCATCGCTTCCGTCGCTTGTGGGAACCAGCCCTTACGCCTCCGACTCCGCTTCCGATTACGTCTGTAATGGGAATCTGCCCTTAAATGTAATGCTAGTTGTCGTTGCGGATGTTGCGACCAGCAAATGACATCGATAAAAGATTCAAAAGACAGTATAAGCAATGCTCGCATCAGAACACACAGCTAACCAACAATATAGTTTCCGCAATACCAAGAAATACCCAAAATGATGTTAACACAAAGTTGAAGGGAACAAATGTACAGAAAATCTGACTATCCAGAGAATTGATCACCCAGGGACACTGAATTTTTTTATGTTTATTTCCGGAGAATTACGAAAATAGCAGCCCCCATTACTTTTGAATATAGGAAAACCCCAACTTTCAGAAGTAGCAGTTACTTTCGGACTGCTAAACAAAATCTATTCCAAGAAACTTATTAAGCATGGTAAATGTGACTGCATAACTTAGATGTTAACTCAAAAAATGAAGGGAAATAAAATTTAAGAACTATTCACCAAAGTGGAGGTGGGTAGTGGTGGATATTTACCTCGCCTCTTCGCGGCTCAGTAAATATCCACCACTACCCACCTCCACTGAGGTGAATAGTTGTTTTAGTATATACTGAAACAGTGAGATAATATAACGAAAATGATGCTTTTTAACTCATTTATTCCTGTCAACGATTACAATTTTCGCGCGCAAATTGCTGGGAGGTGAATAGCACTTGCTATTCCGAGTTTCAGTAGCCAATCAGAGCGCGCCAACAATGCTATCCACTGTTTCAGTATATACTAAAATATAATATTCTTTGTAACGGTAGGCAACTCTGGAACTCTGAGCCAGTGTTGCATCGGGGTTACTTTTGAGGGAGTATAGTTAGTTCTCTTCCAAAGTTTTTCTAAGTTCGTTACTTTCGGGAATTACTAGTAAGGTCTCAAAAATAACGTTACTTTCGGAATTCTACGTCTCTGGTTTCGGACTAATATCCAAACCTTTACCACTTGCATGGGAAATTTTACGAATTATCTTCCTATTTGAAGATACTAAAGCAAGCTCCCTGCCTTATGATCATGAAAACACGATATTTCAGCCGAGGCACTGTCCCTTTAAGTTAAGAAACTTAAATTTTGTTATATCTTGATTTACAGGAAGATATAATCTTAAAGTTGGACAATTCAGCGCAGATCTTCAACACTCTGTCAGATATACCTGGTGTTGTCACTGATGCAGATCAACTGCTTGAGGTATGTACACTGTCTGAAATCATAAGTCAACCTTGGATATGTGTCAACAGGTACTGACATCCTCCACACGGCTGATTCATGTGGTTGCTTTATTCATAGCAATAATTTATTCAATCCCGACTCAGCTGCGCCTTTGGCAGAGAAAAATGCTTTCAATAAAGTGGTTCTTATATGAATCTTTTTGTCAGGCTGCAAACAAGGCGTCTGCATCATTAACTGATGTGATACTAGAGACACACAGAAAGAAGCACATGGCTTTCCTTATGGCTGATCTTGGAGTTCTGGTGGATAAAGAGACGGGAAAACAAATGTCCAAAGATGTAAGAATTATTATACATTGGGGTCACTAGCTCGATTTTGATTGGCTATAAGCACGCAGCTAATTATTGCTTGCTGTTTCTGTTACGTCATACCTACAGACAATAGTTTTATGCATGCAGAAATGACATAAGTTGTTTACTTACAAGTTGACTGCTGTGCATTGATCACTTTTTTGTGCGCGCTCTTGTCTTTACAAGTGCAGCTCAGGAATATGCATAATAAAACAATTATGTTACTTAATGATACCAGTAATGATTTTTAGTCTTGTCATAGTCGATTAAACAACCTTTAATTACATCTTTGCAAGCTAAAAATACAATGTTAATGTGTAAGAATAAAAAATAAAAATAAATATAAATAAAGCAGATGCTATATCGGTACTTTTAGCATATGTATTTTAAAATGCTGTGTTCTGTGCGTACCATTTTCACAACTTTGTTATCATTGAGATTTGTGTACAAACGTTCCAGTTCTCTGAATTTAATTTTGCGTGTGACGCGAGTGTCGGCCATGTAAACATGCACGTCATTCTCTTGGTATTTAGAATGCAAAATCGAGTATTTAACTTGTACGAGTGGGCTGCGCGTAAAAACAAATATGCTCTCTCTTTTTAGCGGCTTCAGAAAAGAACTATAGCTCCACCAAGAACGTTCTTCAGTTTACTTTTTGGTAAGAACATAGATGTTATACTTTTATACATGGTATATTAAGCGTTAACATATTCTCAAATGCGTTACGTCAGGCAAATACCTCCACACGGTATCAGAAAAAAAAACTACATCTTTTGTCTATTCTTATTTTTTTGGTGTCCTTATGGGTTAGATGTGGTATAATCTTATTTTTTTGGTGTCCTTATGGGGTTAGATGTGGTATAATCTTATTTTTTTGGTGTCCTTATGGGGTTAGATGTGGTATAATCTTATTTTTTGGTGTCCTTATGGGGTTAGATGTGGTATAATCTTATTTTTTTGGTGTCCTTATGGGGTTAGATGTGGTATAATCTTATTTTTTTGGTGTCCTTATGGGGTTAGATGTGGTATAATCTTATTTTTTTGGTGTCCTTATGGGGTTAGATGGGTATAATCTTATTTTTTTGGTGTCCTTATGGGGTTAAATGTGGTAATTTACTATATTAAATACAAATTAATAACTTTAAAACTAAGTTAAAAACAATAAAACGCTTCAATTACGTGATTTATGAGAACCCGCTTAATATGGACAGTTCCGTGGTCGCTTCTGTGGCCGTGTTGACGGGGTTTGACTGTACTTGTTAAGTAGCCTGTGTACAGCCGCTCCCTAGCCCTCCCCTCAATTTCTTGAGGGAGGCAGTTGTACACAGGCTACTTGTGTAGAAGAAACATTTTCAAGCGCATTGTGTGTACTGCTGCACTTTTCTATTCAGCAAACACGAGTAAATGTTTAATTTTTGTTCCCTTCAGGCAAGAGTGGTGTCTCTTTACAAAAGGCGAAAAACATCAGACAGACAGGTCGGTAACAACTCGCAGAGTATTTTTTTTTTTAGATTTAAAACTTTATTGAAAACATCCAAAACTTATAACAAACGTTACATCATCACACTACTCTAACTTACACGTTACATTACACTGCAGCATTACTAACCTACAAGTATAGTTTACAAACGGTGTACAATACAACACGATACATGTTCGTTATTAACAAAAACATAAGGTCTATAGAAAAACAAGGGGAAAAAAGGAGAACAATACTGCTTTACAAAATAGAAGAGGAGCGTAATAGTTTGTGTTCAGATGTCAATGTGTCAGATTTTCCACTTTGTATTTAAGATTAAGTTTGATGCTAAAATCAGTCAGACAAAGCAAACTATTATTTAGCTTACTTGCATATATATAGTATTTCATGAAGAGGAGGGTGTAATTGACTTTTCTCTCTATCACCGGGTTGTTTTGGTATTTACAGGATGAAAAAAGCTTTTCCTTCGAATCCGGTTGGAAGCTGGAGTCATTTTGAACATTAAACCAATCAATCGCAGAGTATAATTTGATAAATTTCCTATATAACCAGGGGAAAAACATACTTTACAATACGATATGGTGCGATGCGATGCGATGTGATGTAGCCTGCAGAACAGGCGTTATTTTTTTAAGCGTTTCAGTCCCTCCCATCGCGCGACTCGCGTTCCGCCCTTGCCTTGCGCTTCACGCGCGCCCGCCTCAAAAACGCAAAAAAAATTACGCCTGTTCTGCAGGCTAATGCGATGCGATGCGATGCAATGCAGTACATTAGCTGCACTGCAATGCAATGCAATGCACTACAATGCAGTGCCATACAATACAATGCAATGCAATGCAATGCAATGCAATACCTTTTACTGTAATGTCTTTGTTGTTTACAGAACTGGTGGCAGATCTAAGAGAAGCCATTCTTCAGATTGCCAGACATTTCGATGCCGTGGATCGTAAAAAGGTAACAGAATTTTCAGCCCGTTGTAAAGGAACTTTTTTCACTTACGGACTTTATTTTGGTACACGAAGTTGCCATTTTGCTGTGTACTGTACAGTGGAATCTCTGTGTAGGTTGACACACTGGGGATCATGCTCAACACCGTATTTCCCTGCAACTTGCTACGGAGCTGAGTGGCCTGATATCAGTCCTTTAAGCTGGAGTAATTTTCCGATTAGACTGGCTTCAAGTCGCTAGTTTCGTTATTCATTCCGCTGGCAAGAAGAACGTGCGTAAGCTTTAAACTGAATAAAAATGGCCGCTGGTTCCGCGCTTCTGAGCCATTCGTGAAGAAATGATATGCTTTTACATGTACTACACGCGCAAACCGCTAGCGTGTTATCCAAACCGTTTAATTTGCCCATGAACACCAAGACAACTACTATCCTTGCAGGGCAAAAACGAGCAACTTGGAGCGAGTTTTTGTTTTAATGGACAGAGGTTCTTCTAGGTTTTTTGTAATTTCAATTGTTTTACAGGTGTAATGTCAATTTAGTTTAAAGGAAAACTGCTTAGTAGGGTACTCGGTATTTATTCTTGTCACCGTTTTTACAACGTATACGCTTTCGACTAAAGAAAACGATTCATGTTTGCTTTCAGGGCCTGGAAGTGGACTACTCCATGGCGAGTCATGCAAGAGACCACGAAAGATTTATCAACGTAGCAAGGTAAAGGGAAACATATTTTATTTATCTCTTTGTCTTACAATATTGTTGCCACACATGTATAGCTCTTGTAGAGAATAAATTCAGCTGGGACTAGTGCTTACTAGACACCAGTTTATCAAACTTAACCGTTATTGTGGGCGACGAGGAAGCACGCTTTCTATTAATGTCTTCACGCTCATATTCTCGATTGTGATGGTCATCCGTGTGCTATATCTTACGTAATTTGCGCGGGGTCACGTGGGTGTCCAATTGCAGCTCAGTGTCCAATTGCATCGTTTTCAATTTTGATAGCTGTAATTGGACACCAACGTTGGGCGCGCGTCAATCAGGTGCACTTAAATAGGTTCTTTTTTGTTTACCTTACTGGTTTTAGTCAGATAGAACATATCCCTGAAGCTTTTGATAGAATAAAGTTTATAATTTCAAATCGTTCTCGCCCTACACGCTCGGCCGATTTAAAATTATTCGCCCGATTACTTCCTGAATTGTATTCTTCTCAGTCCAATTACCTGTTACTAATCATTTGTCTCACGATGTGTCACTTAGGAAATAATAATAATGAATAATCGCGATGTGCCACGCCGATGAACAAAGCATCTTTACGAAACTTAATTCTGCTTTACTTATTAGGAATCGGCGCAGAAGAGCCAAAGCTTTGTTGGATTTTGAAAGACACGATGACGATGAACTGGGATTTAGGAAAAATGACATTGTCACGGTAAGAACCAATCTTCAATACCCCGTTTCGCAGATACGGCAGCCATATTGATTTTACCCCCAGGGCATCCCATAATGACCATTATGGGATGCCCTAGGGGCAAAATCAATATGGCTGGCGTATCTGCGAAACGGGGAATTACCGTCATCGCTTTACATAGTTTTAGAAAACATATGCTTTTTTGTGATGAACCCTTTAACTCCCAAGAGTGCCAAAAATCAAAATTCAAGAAAAATCCCAAATATCATCTTGTACTGAATATTGCCAAAGAGGTTTCATTTCTTCCACAGACTTAAAAGTTAGGACTACATTACATGTTTCCATAATTGATTCTAGGAGTGAAAGGGTTAATCTGCTTTTTCCACGGTAGAACATCGGGCTCCGGTTGTTAAAGGGCGGATAGCGCTATTGGTTTTGTTAACGTTGATCCATTGGATGGTAGGCGGATTTATCCGGTGGATAGCGTGATCCACTTTTCGAACAACCCAGCAGTACGATTCCAGAAAGATGACACCCAGTTTGTAATAGTGCTTCTGAGATGTTTAACAACCAATCAGCGGCACAACTCAGATCTGGGACGCACTTTGCTTGCACGTGTTCCTTTTAGCCAATCCAGTTTCACATTTTGTTCATTTAGATTGTTAAGATTTTCATGTTAAAGATGTGAGCTGGAACAAATATCTGAAAGAAGGGCGATCCATGCCGCCATGTTTCTTGTTCGCCTGGTCTAACTGGTCACGTAATATGGATGTTCCTAAATAAGACGAAAATCCCAAACCATCTTATGATACCAATCTGTAAACGATCCTGCTTTGACCGTGGATCGTTCGGATTGCACCATAAGTTTGCTGTAAGTTTGCTAAGGGATCCTAAATTAAATAATTCAATAAGCAAACTGAATTTTTGATCGCAAACTGAACTCTAGCCACGCGTGAAGTACAGGAAATAGGAGATGTGTTCACGCAGGCTTACTGGACTCACTCCGAGTTTAGATTGGTTATAAAAAGGAACCAACCATTGCCATCTGTGTGGTATTTTCTTATTCGTTGCTTAAGATTCTCTCCTTGGGGAAAACTGTAGCGATTAAAAATCGTCTGTCTTTTTAGCTTTTCGTTGCCATTTTGGTTTTACATTGCACTAGTTTCCTTTTAAGACGATCTTCAGTTTTGCGAGTCATCACAAAACTCTGGCGTTGGCAACCTCGTTCCCAGGGTCTCTCATCTTCCCGCCCCCTGGAGCTGAGAGGTCCTGGGAACGAGGTTGTGGCGTTGGGTGTCGCTAAGTGAAGACTATCAGTACATTGCGTGACTCTTTGTTTTGTCACGTTTGTCTTGTAGATAATTTCACAAAAGGATGAGCACTGTTGGGTGGGTGAACTAAACGGTTTGAGAGGTGAGTTTACACCTGATCATTTGTGGAGCAATTTTCTAGTCCCGTTTTCAGCAAGCAATTCGATTGTCGGATTTTCGAATTGTTGGGTTAAGTAATGAGAGGCACACGGGGCACAGGTCTGTTGTAGTTGTAATTCCATGATAAAAGAAACGTTGATTAAATACAACAAGTCTGCTGTGGTGTTCTTTTGTCAAATGTATTGTGTGTTTTTTTTTGTTAAAGGGACAGTGTGCCGGTTGAAATATCGTGTTTTCATGATTTTGATCAGGGAATTGCTTTAAAAAAGACAAAACAACGACTAAAGAAACTCAAAACTCCACTGGAAATGAATCTTTGATTTCTTGACCGCCTGTCACGAAATGAAAATTGATGAACTGTAATCCACTTACATTCTTGTAATCCTGTAATTTTTCACCAAACTACTATTTCTGTTTTGCTCTAGATAATCTTTTTTTTTTTTTCCAATTTTGTTATATATTGGATGGCATTTGACGATATAACATGGAAATTTCGTTATTTCGGAGGGATAGTGTCTCTTTTGTCGTTCTGTACCAAGTCTATATTGTTGTCCTTTTATTGTGTTCTTTATGACGTAACTCGGGACTTGGTATATGGTGTATTACCCAAGCAGTCGACTTATCATAGCGCTGTTACAGTTCAGTTACCCATATATGAAGCAGTCGACGTATCATGGCGCCATTACAGTTCAGTTACCCATACATGAAGAACTGCATCACAGTGATGATTTGGTATGAAATACTTGCTTCCATTCTTTCTTCAGACGCAAATTCCTGAAAGAATAATGACGTAAATGTTGCCTGTTTTCTTCCACTATTTGTTTTGTAGACGTTTTAGCTTCCAACTTATATAATTTTAGGTTGGTTTCCTGCCAAGTTTGTGGAGATTTTGGATGAAAGAAGTAAAGAGGTAGGACATAGTACTATGGTTTCGCTTAAAGGGGCATTCTCACGCAGATTTTACTGTGTTTTGGTCAAAATACACTAAATATATGACAAAGTACCTTTGCTGAAACATAAAATTGCTTTTAGAATACCAAGAAGATAATATCAAGTGATTTCTTCAAGGAAGAACAAACCATAATAAGTTTTTCTGCGATTTTTCCACAACTCTTGGGAGGAACTTGAAAAAATTGGCCAATTTTTTCAAGTTGCAATCCATTTCCATCCTGGCCATCCGCAGCCAAAAATAACGAATACTACGTTGTAGTTTCTGTGCACTGGTAGAGTGTTTGTTAACAAAACTGCACCATTATTTTAAGGTTTCCATTGAAACAAATATGTTTTTGGCTTTTCAAAGTGATACTAAAAATAGGTGACAGTGTCCCTTTAAAGTTTAAGTTTTGTTTTCCTGTTTTTCAATTTACTGATGTTTATTTCATTTCTGCCAGTTTGTTAGTAACATACACAAGATTTGCTTTTTCTTTGTATTTTGTGTTCATAGTATTCCACTGCAGGAGATGATTCTGTGTCCGAAACTGTAACAGATCTCGTCAGAGGCGGGTAAGTGACAAAGTCACCACATGTCATCCACTTAAACTTTTCTATTCACCGAACACATGTCAAACCAATCTAGTATTTTGACTCAGATGTGGAATTCTGTGGTTTGTGAAGTGAATTCCTAAATTGCCACTGCTCAAATCCTAGTTATTAAGCGAGAACTTTCACGTCATGTCATGTTTTCCAAAAATGAAATTTGGCATTGTTTGAGTTTTATAAACTTCGACACAAAGAATAGAAAAAACTACGTTGTGAAATTTGTACTTTATCACTTAAGACTTGTTTCTTACCATTTTTCACTGTTCAGGTTGTGTCCAGCCTTGAAATCGATATTTCTTCACGGCATGAGGAAGCCATCCATCCTAGGTGGACCTTGTCATCCGTGGTTGTTTTTGGAAGAGGTGAGCGTGATGTCAACAAATTCAGTGTGCATTTAATCAGTTAATCAGCTGACCTTATAGCCTCAGACGGTCGGTCAAGCCCAAATCACACCGTCCAGAAGGACGTCGGACATCTTATTGAGACTTACGTAACGGAGTAACTGATTAGCTTTCAGTTGAGGTTGGGGGTACAGTGGTACGGTAGGCTATGTTAGCCTAAGCCTAGCTGAGGTCACAGGTTCAATCCTGAGTGGGGATTTTAGATTTTCTTTTTTACACTTAGAAATTTGTTGAAAATAGAATTCTAAGTGTCGATATTACGTTATATAAGCCTCAATAAGGTGTCCGACGTCCTTCTGGACGGTGTGATTTAGGCACAACCCAGACGGTCCGAGGTCACTCGTACTCACTCACTCCTCTCCCCGTCTGATGTTCTTTGTTTGAGGGCTTGTTCTTGACGTCATCTGACCGTTGAATATTTCCACCAATCAGCGTGTACTCGGTGGAAATATTCAATGGTCAGATGACGTCAATAACAAGCCCTCAAACAAAGTACATCGAGAGGGAGTTGAGTACAAGCGACCTCGGACCATAAGAGAATCAGGCTACTGGTCTTTAGGATTAAATGCTTTGGAAAAACACAAAGTGACAGAATAAAGGAACTCATTGTCAGCAAACTTAGGAATGGATATCTGCTGTAATGCTTGGTAACTTTGGTAACAGAGCCGCTTCTTTCACCTTTTCAGGCCAGCCAACGAGAAGTTGACAGGGATTTCCAGTCAGTATACTCTCGGCTGGTGCTGTGCAAGACATTTAGGTAAGTGTTACATGAAGTTCAGTAAACTCCCTCTGAACGGACATCTCCCATCTGGACCACATGATTTTTCATCCATCAAATGTTTGATCAAATTTGGTGAAAATTATTTGTCATCGACTTCCGACTCAC